>JARSSU010029727.1:0-17597 GCA_029619165.1 Eurosta solidaginis
CAGATAACGACCAATGGTGTTATAGAAATTTGAACAGCACCTTTTTGTCACAATAACTCAAAATTTGTATAATAATTTATCACCGCGATGGTTGCGAAGATCACCGAAGTGCAGTGTCGAGTGCCATCGTTTCATCAAGGGAAGTTTAAGCCACTGACTGCTAGCCTTAGGCTGTGGCATCACTCGTACCACGGGTGGGGAGAGTATTGATAGACAAACTGCTTTGTATACCACTGTTTATGTCAGTCAAATTTTTTTAATCACCGCATGTGCTATATGAATATACAATTTTTTCCACTTTTCTCTGTGTCACTTTTTTAGCAAATTTTTTATCACGCGTGTGAGTTATATGAAAAACTTACCGCACTTTTTTCTTGTGTCACTTAATTTGAGCACATACCTTTTAACCACGCTCGCTTTTAGTGTGTATTGACGCTTAGAACATTCCGTTGTTTTGTCGGGATGGCTTTGTAGTCACTGCTTCGTGTGATGATTTGATAAATTTATTGCTTTATTAGCTGACTGTTATCCATATATTTCTGACTCCTTTACTAGCGCTGATGGACAATGAAAACGTGAGCTGGCGGATTACCAGACTATTTGCTTTCTTTAATATATTCAGGGAACTCTACTTTCTGCGGTGTGACTTTGATGGTGGCTTAAACTGCGGCGTCAAGACGTTCGAGCGGGCGTAAACTGCTGCGGTTTAATCCAGTGACAGATGTTTCATTTCCACGCATTCCGTGTACGCAGCTAATCTGGAGCCTTTGCGTGGGTACTTACGAAACCGTAATCACTTTTCTTTAGTAGTCTCAGTGCTAACGGCCCGTAACAAATAGCGGTGTTTGTATTAGATTGCATTAGTGTGGCCGGCCCACCCTAACCAGCTGAGAAAACAACACAAATCGCGCGTATCGAAGCCATCACGACTAGCCTGCCTCGCTCGTACTACGTCGACCGCGCCGCCGATTTCTCGAGAGTCATTTGCCACTCGCCAGCTAAGGACGCCGCTATCGTTCGCAGTGGACGTGACAGGGCTGGCCCCGTCGCTGTGACGGTACTGCGGCCCATGATATCGATTCCGCCGACTGCTATAGTGACAATTGAAAGCTAGGTAGGACGACTTCCACCTGGTTCTGAGCGCTAATAATCGATGTGTTCGCCGGCCAACCGTCATATCGGCCGACTATGGTCCGGGATCTGCGGCTGGACGAACTCGAGTGGGTAGCAAGACAGGCTGTGTGTGTGGCTGCGCGGGGAAGCACGGCGACAACAAACCGCATTGCGACCCATGCCGTCGCACACCACATTTCACCGAGTGGCGCCTAGTCCACAGCCTGAACAGATCCAGCCTCGCGGCTATGTATACACACATCTGTCTCGCCGATCCTAAAATTCGTACGTCTGCCGTCGCCAGTACGCCTAGTTCTCGGGGCAGACGTATATGCGACATTATGCTAATCAAGTTCTGCCAGCGTCATTCGGCCCGCTCTTGGCGCAAGCACAATCTTCGGCTTCGTGCTCTCTGGAGTTCCAGAGCCTAAAGGTCGCAGATATAAATTCCATTATTTTGAATTTGCCTTAAATACATGAATTTTGTAATAAGATATTTTATACTTTGAACTCATCAGTCTGTCCATCCACAATTTCTCATCTTTCTCTCCTCTAGTATTGTCTACTCTAGCAGCAGGGCAAGGCGAGGTTGCGTACACAAGGGGGCCGGCATGTTTAGGCCAGCAGGCTACCCAAAGGAAAATTAGGGCCGGCCACCCTAATGCAATCTAATCAAAACCGCTTATTTGTTACGGGCCGTTAGCACTTATACTAAAAGAAAAGGACGTTTCGTAAGTTACACCGCCAAAGGCCTGTTAGCTTTGGGGTAAACGGATGCGTGGAAAGGAAACTCTTTCACTTGGATTAAAACCCCAGCATTTGTTTACGCTACGCTCGAACGTACTTGAAGCCGCAAGTTTAAGCCACATCAAACGTCACAAACAGAAATCCGCAGAAGTAGAGGTCCTGATATATTAGAACTAGTCAGGATATCCGCCAGCGCAGTTTTCAATATGTGTACACGCTTGTGCTAATTATTACTAACACTGACGTATCTCAAAAGCTAAGGTCACGCTTATTTCGTGCACCGCTCTCTGCTTAGAAAAAATACTTTGCTTATGTAGTGTTTAGGTACCTCGTATGACACCCGTATAAATACATCTCAGACGACATATTCATACAGTGTAATGTAATTTTGAGCGCTTCGCGTGTTTGGAATCGACACATTATTCGGCAATATTAGTTTTTTAAATCGCTAATCTTACTATCTGTCCTTTGCGGCGTTCAAAATTTACTACCTCTTT
Organism: Eurosta solidaginis; assembly: GCA_029619165.1. Classification (NCBI taxonomy): domain Eukaryota; kingdom Metazoa; phylum Arthropoda; class Insecta; order Diptera; family Tephritidae; genus Eurosta; species Eurosta solidaginis. The sequence goes on from JARSSU010029727.1 coordinate 2,358, forward strand.
CAATGACATTTAAGGCGAGAGATTGTGGAAGTGAATTTATGCTGTGGACAGTTCCATAGTCACACATGCCCGCAAATGCCGGATTCGTGGTTATGCTTCTTTGTCCTTGATAATTACGAATCGATCATCTGCACTCGCTCAAGTTGGTGTGTCAATTGCATTTTTGGTAGGTTGAATACAATTTTTGCCCATTGTGTCATCACAGAAGTTATTTTGCCAAATCCAGAGTAGCAGCCCCGTAGGCCAAAGTATGCACATTCCCACCACCATAACGTACAGTTGCTTCAAATCTATCTTTGAGCTCTGTATTGCTTAACTATCACACGTTATTCATGCCATCTAATAGCGTTTTCTTTTCTGGCTATAGTGTTACGCTTTTTGTACGCCGCGCAAGGGTTGTTGTTCTATTCTAAAAAACAGGCAACGCCTTTACGGGGTATTTCGTTCTTTTGTGAAAATTGTTGCCTGCTCGCAACGCAAAAGCGTTACACTTTTACCCTGTATAAATGGCGGTGTGGCGTGCAACTCTGTGAACTCTATAGTTCCACATATACTCTGTTAATATGATGCACAGATCACCTACCAGATGCGCATTCACGAGTTCAAAATTGCTTCGTTCTCTGCGCATCTACGTCACTTGACTGTTGAGCGAATGAAGAAAGAGAGAAAAACCAGAGCTAAAGGTAAAATGACGTAAGACATTGCCAATAAAAAGAAATGATGTCGTGTTTACATGCCGCAATGCCAGTAATCGTCTTGTGTGATTTGTTGATGTGAGTGAATATGGTGAGATGAAATGTTCTTTGCATGCACTAGAATGTTGACATTTCTGGGGTAGGAGTAGGCACTATTACGGCTTTCCATTTACGACTTAGCAACATTTTTTTTCAGAAAAGAAACCTATTAGACAAGTATATTATATTTTGATTCAGAGATGAGACGTGCGTGTTCCGTCATTACAGAGCTCAAGATAAAAATAGCAGCAACTGTAAGGTATGCGTGGAAATTGTGATGTTTTGGCTACTTGGCTGTATCTTGAGTTGGCCACATAACTTTCTTTGCAGTGGCACACTGGGCAAAAATTTGTATTCACCTTACAAAAAACAATTTGATGTAAAGTCCACCTAATTTAGGTGCAGATGTCGATTTTGCAATTACCAGCCAAGACCCTACACAAATCCATGCATGTGTGGGCATGGGTAATAGGAACTGTCCCGACACCTCCTGAAGTCAGCTTCCACAATCTCTCGCCTTAGGTAAGTTTGTGAACTGGCCTGGGTCCTTGAGGACCTCACATAGATTGTTTAACCGACCACGAGAGAGACCCTATCATCACCAGTGACCTCACTAAGCCACTTCTTGCTGCTTCTAGATCTGATATCTGTATCACTCCTCCTAATAGCTGGAGAGTCTTGGCCTGGTAAGCGCAGGGCACGAGTGCACAGACCGTGCTCGATCGTTCCTCCTCCAATCGCACTTCCTACATCTGCTATCACTGACCAGCCTATGTAAAGGCATGTGACGCCAGAAGACTGGACAGCAGAATACCCGTCATGAGTCTACAGTCCTCTCTTTTTAATCAGCCCTATTCTGCTTCGACTGGGATGGACATTTGTCGATTGGCCACGAATTTTGGTATTAGGTGTTCCACTCTCCTTCGATCTACTTCGATCGTTCGTGATTTTGTGTAGTCTGCATTCGATGCGTAGTTCCCGTTTTTTCTAAGTTGCAATTAGTGTTGCGAAAATTATTTTATTTTTATTTTTTTTATAATTTACAACAGAATTTTAACAAAATGTACGTAAAACTTGTTAGAGAACCGTAGAAGGCTTGCTGATGATTGTTTTTTATTATGTTTCCAGGTCAAAAACACTAGTCGATGTCGACGTCCTTGGACGTATTTGCCCCCGCAAAAGTATCTTTTACACATACTTGAAAGCGTCCTTATTAAGTCCAACGTTTTTTGAACCTAACTTAAGAAAACAGTCATTAACTTATCCACATTACCATATACCTTAACATCTCAAATGATTACACAAATCTCGCAATATTTTGCTTTCCTTTTCGTATGGGTTGCTTTCCAACTCACAATAATGCGCGGCTATTGACTCCATTATAATAGACAGCTATAAGTCTGTCTGTTCGTTGGTCCACTTATATGCCAAGCAACGCTGCCCTGAGTAGAGGAAGGTGAAGCGGAAACGTAAACAATCCTTGCGGAACAGAATACATATAATCTTCAAAAGTATTTTTGGCCAGTGCAATGAAATTAAAGCACCCAGAAATTCAGAAATGTCACTATATTCGTGCAGTATCCGTTTTTACAAAACTTGTGGCCACGGCAGGGAATTGGCTCAAAGAACGACATAAAACACACTTACAATTATGAAAGCACTTCCCTCAAAAATATACACACTGCAGCAATATATTCTATTGCTTTTCTTGTACAAATGCGTGAATATAATATATAAACATTTCTCAGTGTTTTTACAATATTTCTATAATTTATTGTTGTTCGCACATGTTCACACATTCCGTACAAACAGCTGATTTCGAGAAAATCATGTTGCTCTTCTCTTCTCGGTACGATTTCTCGTAATGCAAAATACCCAACTTCGATTAAAGCGGAGCAAAGAACGGAACGTAATCGAAATGCAAATAGGGGTTATTGATTAGGGAATCAGGTAGTCCTGTTCGCCTCGTGATTGATGACGCCATACTAAGTGGCCGTAGGCCGGGCGCTCCAAGCTGCTCCCGAGCACCGATCTGGTTGCATTGTTTAACGCTATGTTCATTGCTACCATGGTTCCTACATGTTGAATGTGCAGAATGGCATACAGTGCTATCCGTCGTTTTGTTTTCAGGCTCCCGTTATGCTTATCATTGATAGTCTGCATACCCCTTTCTAATTTTTTGAGGTAGGTTGTTTTTTGTGTGGCTTCCCACCCTCTACAATCCGGCGTAAAAACCCAGATGAGAAAGAGAGACCCGATGTACACTGCGCTTAATTTTACATGCATAACGTGCCGTTTAGGCCTTCTTCACCTCTCCTCCACGTTGAGCTTCCATGATCAGTGTACTACTGTCTAGGATAATTCATAGATATTTGTGTGCAAGGTTCTCCATGCAGGAGATCACCCTCCGTAACTGTAGGCCTGGTTCAATTGAGACTGTGGTACCTATTTGTTTCTACACACAAACATTAATCCGTCTTCTCTCCGTGTTGGCTCTTCACTCGACAGAAAACACAACATTAGATGCCCATGGTCTGAATATCCCACGAAGCTAAAACACCGATCCATCAAGAAGAGCTAAGTTAGGAAGGCTTTTTCCACTATGAACCAACGTCATACTGCGTAAGCCGTAAGTTTTACGGGTCCCTCATCGATCGCTACCTGAGCCCAGTTGGTTGATGACCACAGCGTCTATCAAGCAGATGTGATAGCACCCTTCCCACCCGCGACCGTGCCTATGTTCCACTGACTTATCGTGACCGTCGTATCAACTACACACACATTGTGATGTAGTAATCTTCCTGCAATTTAACATGTCATGATGTATACTAAAATGTAATGTTTATAGACGGACCACCCATAATCGCCCATGATTTTGGAAACAAAAAAGAATTGTTGAGAAAGGCACCCCGGCAAGCATGTCTAAGAAGACTCTAGAGCGCTATTCCTTATATTCCAGGGCTTTCTCTATGCTTGTTACCACCTACTATGCAATGCGGTTGTCCTACACGACTCCTGCCTATTTCGATGTAGGCGTGTTAGATTGTGTTGTGGAGAGCAGCTTTTCACCACCACGTTGGACTTTCAATGTACAGCATCTAGTCAGGTACTGACTCAAGGTTTTGTGGCAGAAATGATGCGTCTTTAAGATAAATGCGGGTCTGTAGTCCTATTTGATCCCGGTGAACTTTTTAAACTTGAGAAACACGCCAGCTGTCCGATCTTGTATCGGTCACCAAGCGCGCAAGCGTACCGCTCACCGTCGATCGACAGTGTGACCACTGTCTCCTGGCTCTTCTAATCATCTTCCCACGATGGGAAAAGTAAATGTGTATCGATAAAAGCACCTCAAGTGATCCTCACTGATTTACGTGACAATTCGACGTTCTCTTTCTTTATTAATCTCCTGGACTCATGTAAGTGTTTTCTCCCTTGCTAGGACTATTTTTCACAATCCCCGTGCACTGTTCGCTGGATGCACTCTAACTTGTCCGTACAGAACTTTTCCATGGGATGTGTCTCTTCGCCATGTCGATTGAAACAAATTATCACGCCGTAGTTAGATCCTCATCGTAGATCCCTGTACTCGCTGCCCGTATACCGCTTTGCTTTCCTTCCGCGGTCTTATGCTAGCACATAAATCATTTCTTTTACCGTACTCTCATAGTCTTCTTAGCATAGATTCGCTCACTCGCTCACCTTGGCGGCTATTGCTTTTCTCTGACACACATGCCTCTTACGAGGGCGAAGCTCTAGTTATACGCACTAGGTCATAAGGAACAGTCCTTGTGTATAGGTAAATATCATTAGAGCTCCTCGAGTTCCTCACGTGGGCAACCTCTTTGGGTGTGAAATCCCAGTGTTTGCTTTCACCTGTTCCTGGATTTGTCAGTTCGTTGACCTAGTGCGGTCTTGTGCTCAATGTCGTTCCTCCCTTCTCTTACCTCTATCGGAGGATGCTGAAGCTGATATACGCATGCACTCGGAGAGGATGATCTATCAAGAACCATCCAATCATACCTTGATATATCACGCTCGGAGCTCAGTGTAATTTCCAGAAACATTACTGGATGGTGACCAATGTATGTAGGATATTTTCCCCTGTTGAGCACTATCTAGCAAATTGGTTTGCAGGATGTAAACAAAATAGAGATTCGCCTACTCTCGTTCGTATCTGCTCCTCCCCACGCATTGTGGTGCGCATTTGCATCCGCGCTTATGACCAACCGTACTTTGCGCCCTCCTCCTGTACTAGCCTATTGCAATCCATCGGTGGAACCTCCGCAGAATGGGCCATGTATTTAATACGTGATGCCAGGATAAATGCCTGCTTATTCTTTTGCTCAACGGCCACCACTGCGAGGTCCTCAGTAGTGTAATTAGACAGCATATATGAATGCAGCTGTTTCCTTACCAGATGACTACAGATCGCACCCTTCCTCCGTTTGCAGCGTAGTAAAACGCTAATCCGCGCGCGCTGAGTCCGAGAAACCTTTCCTCCCGATGAGAGCCACGGCTCTCCAGGATCAGTGCACATCCAACGAACCTCCTCAAGGGTTAGGAGGAGTTCGCGCCGACGCCACTTTAACTGTGTTGTAGGTTTATCTGTGAAGACGCGCAGCACCATTGGGCTGTTTGGTTTCCCCCCAGCACCTTCGTCGTGACATCGTCGTCGTGTGGCTACCTCCACTTGTCCTTTTTCTCTCAGTTTTTGATGTACCTATTCGACTTCGCTCTCTCTCTAGCGTCGTTAGAATTCTTTTCCTGAGTCGCATGTAAATTTTGCTGTACCCCAGGACATTTTGCCAAGCTGGGTGTTACAATATATCCTCCGCCTGCTTGTTTATTTGGAAGATTTAGAACTAACCTTCCTCCGTAAGCCGAGATACATGTACAGTAGTACCTTCCAATCCTGTGTCGTATGTTCGGATTCGGGTTCTGCAGAAGTCACAGGGTATCCTCCGACTTCATCACGCATGGTATCCATACCTTAACATTTGGTATCGAGAGGATTTGCGCTTTATCCACACCTCCGCAAACCGCGCGTTCGTGATAGGCCTGCCTTTGGAGATTTGGAACCACTTCCCCAGGCCAGCCGCAACCTCGCGATGTTGTCGCACGCTATCATCTTCACACATTATTGAATCAGCGCTACTCTCGCTCCCGAGATCCGACGCATCGCTTAATGCGATTTGGCGATCTTAGGCTTGTGACTCAGTCCTCTTATCATCGTCTTTATTACTATTAGGTAATGAGTTGTTCATCTTGGTCGTACGACCACCTGCCCGACAAGGCGGCGCTCACGCGTCCAGTATATACGGGGAGGAAACCGTACGCCACAGCAGCACCCCTCACTGTGTTAGGCCATCAATACTTCCCGAGGGTGACCCGGTATCGGGAAGGCTCCTTTCGAATACAGCCGAATTATCCCCTGGGTGCAAATCGCCCAATAGGCATGGTCCGCATAACACCTGGATTAGGGTGTTGGCAGTTCTTGGTCACCGACATCCGCCGCTCTCCTATGAGGCGAAACGACGTAGATGCCAGTCTTAAACAGCTCCGCCTCATAGTCGGGCGCTATGGAGTTCGGCTAAGCCCTCACACCAACGACAAGTTTTTAGTCCGATGCAGTCGGTTTTAGGCCAGAGCGGTCTAATGAAGATGCTCTACTTAATTTTGTTCATATCTATCGAGACTTAGATAACAAAAAAAAACTGCGCTGGCGTGTTTGTAGATATTACCAAAGCTTTTTGACATGGTAGATCACCAAATTTGCTAGATAAATTGCATTATGCTGGTTTTCGTGGATTTACACATAAATGGTTTATTTATTTGCAGTGGAATAAATCCTTACAGACTAAATGTATTAAATAGTTCTTAAATTAAATGTAGAGCTTAAAGTATGAAACTTATATACATTATATGGCCACGGAGAACTTAAATGCAGAGTTTAAAATAATTAACAATTTAAACCTTGGTAGTGAAAAAATCCAAAGAAAACCGTAACGCTCAGTGAGTAAAACTCACGTATAGCACGGGCAATAGGAGCATTACAGGCATAATTAGTTCTAAGATTATCACCATAAAAGGGATAGAAATTTCGGAGAGAACGTTGAGGAACATTAAATCGAAACCGCTCCAGCAAGTACGGGCAGTCAATAAACCCATTAATAATGTTATTAGGAAACTTAAGCAAGATAATAGATCTACGATCCAACAATGGGACTTAAGGTTTAATAGCAAGAGACGAGAAGAATAAGGAGGCATAGGTTCAGAGAAGTTTAAAGTCGAAAAGCATATTTAAGAAAGATCTTCTGTATACGCTCTATTCTATTTACAGCTGTCTGCTGGCTTGGCCTCCAAATAAAAACTGCATATTCCAAACGCGACCTAACAAAGGCCGTGAATAATAATTTGATCGTATACGGATCTGAGAATTTTATAGTATTACGCCCAACGAAACCAAGCATAGAATATGATTTAGCAGTTATATAGTTTACGTGATGTTACGCGAGAAACTTACTATCAAAGATAATACCAAGATCTTGTAATCCCATTAACACACTGAAGCTCACAGTTTGAAATTCTGTTAGTCGTATGTAGGGTACTAGTTGTTTTCGCATAAGTTATGTGGAAACATTGGCGGGGTTCAAGGAAAGATGAGATTTCTCGCACAGCGATAGAGTTTGCTAATGTCATTTTGTAATCTTGAGGCATCATCTGGCCCCTTAATTGATGAGAATAGCTTCAGGTCATCAGCGTAAAGCAAACACTTGGCGAATGAGAAGCAACTACTAATGTCGTTGATAAAAAGAATAAAAAATAACGTCCCAATATACTACCCTGGGGTACACCTGAGTGGCAGCAAAAGGCCTAAAGATACACCATCATATTAACAACACATTGCCTGTTATAAATAAATAGAGGCAATCCATCGCAGAAACGAGGAATGAAAGCCAAGAAAAGCTAATTTTCCTAGTAAAACTCTATGAGAAACTCTATCAAAAGCTTTAGAGAAATCTGTGTAGATGCAATCCACTTGAAACCCAGCAGAAAATGACTATATAATATTCACTAAAGACAGCAAGATTAGAAAACAGTTGATCTGCCAGCGACAAAACCATGTTGATAGGGAGAAATGAGAGATTTAACAGCAAAACTTAGCTTTGCATTGACGGCATGCTCAAAAATCTGGACATAGTAGACAGCTTGGATATGGGCCTATAGTTGCGGACATAGTTCTGTGTGCCACTTTTAAAGACTTGGGTAATGGACCTTATTTTCCAATTATTAATGAACGTCCCAGAAGACAAGAATTTATTGAAGATCAGTCTTAACGGATATCATTAAAGTCTGGACAGCACTTTAGCACTATAGGGCACAAGCCATCAGCATCAGACCGATAGGAGGATTTTAATTTAATAATGGGCTTTACTAATATCCTCAGAAGAGAGACATAGTGATCCAAAGTTACAGCCAAAGTCCTGATTCATCGGAAATTTTAATATTGATTACTATTATCTTCTGGGTCGAAATTCGATTTGAAATACTCCGCAAATAAATTAGGCTGTTTCAGTTGGAGAATTCGCAGAATTGTCATCGAGAAAAACACCTGTTGGGCACTGGCGCAGCATTTTTTTGACGTGTATATGATTCCAGAAGGATTCGGATTCGATTTAAGTTCGAATCAATGTTTACGAATTGTATGGTGTATAGCCACTATCCGAATTGTTGAAACTCCTAAGATAAAACTTGTATTTAGTAAAAACAAATGATTCGTGTTTTTGAATTTTTAAAGTATTTGTTACCTAAGATTCTTCAATTTCTTTAAGTGCCTTGAATACAATGGCAATTTATAGGGTCTTTTTCTTTTAACCGAATCAGTCGAAGCAGTGGTTGTATAAAATAGTTTTGAAGTGCGGAAGCTATTAGCGGTATCAAGTCCCTCAAGTAACTCATCCCAGTTTGATTTGAAATAAGCCATCATTAAGACCGCAGAAATCAACGCTTCCCAAGGCGAGTCGGTTCTATGTACCGGAGCGGCTCAGGGATTTTTCCCGACCAAGGACTGACTGTTCAGTTTCGTAGTAAACCCCATTTAATTTGTTGCGTCCGCTCCCACAACTTGTCATCCTACCCAGCCAGCTCCTTGCAGCAGGACTCGCGTCCATATTCTACTTACTCGCGGAGGCCATCGCAACCACAATACGATCCGTCTCTGACCCGGTCCTGAGAAATGGTTTTCCTGCATCTGCCGGAAAAGAATCTCACCGTAGTCTACGCCTAAGCGCACACTACCTTCCAGCAGCCTCGCGCTGTCAGCAAGCCACACCAAGTCAGACTGCTTACCGCTGCTGCTCGCGCCCCACGGCGCAAACAACTCAAACAGCTGCTAGCCACTCATAACTACTACCTTCGTAGTAGAGTCGGTAGAAATGCTGAGCATCAGCCTCTGCCCCCGTCTTTTATCACCCTCTTTTCAGGCAGCAATCGTACAGGTCAGGGAACATGACTCTTAGTCCCTACCTCCGTTTGCACCGTTTTCAGCACAGATATATATGTTTGCGACATCCGCCCAATGCAGCTCCTGCCTTCGGTGGTGCCTACTTTCCTAGATGTTCTGGTATCCGCGACGGCAACCCCCCGACGGGTTTCATTGCGCCATGTTGCCAGGTCGCAGGTCAGCAATTGCGTCCTGCCCTTCCACAACCCAGGCGTAGTCCCAGTCACTTACCGCAGAGTGGCCGGCGTCTCCCCTTATGCACTTCAGAATTCTGCAGATAAACTGTATTGGGACTAACTGGAAGATTACGGAGATAGTCGATTTCATAAGCGGCACAACATCCGCATTGCTGCGATTCAAGAGACTAAACTCACAGCAAGATCTGCATTGCAGACCTGCTCTGGGTACATTGTCCACAGGAAGACCGCGAGAGCGGAAATGGAGGCGGCCTCGCGTTTATCATACACCACTCTGTGCAATATGATATATTTGATCCTGGCATCGACCGCAAGGACAATGTCTTAGAACGTCAAGGTCTATCTGTCCGGTCAGGCGATGCAAACGCTAGAAATCATCACATCTACAATCCCTCCTGCCACCTGTTGCCCAGTGATACCGCACTAATATCAGAGCCTTACTCCCTGGCAACAATCGCATATCTTAGGCGATTTCAATGCCCATCACGATCTATGGCACTAAAACTTGCGGGCGGACAGTAGGGGTGTGATTTTGGGCGGATCAATAGAAGAAACGACGTTCTACACAATAAACGGAGACGCCCACACACGTATGGTAGGAAGCTGTCACAGTTCGCCAGATATCTCAATCGTGAGCGCAGAACTCGTAAACTGCGTCAACTGGCAGCCGATGGTTAACATTGGCATCTGACCACCTGCTCCATACTTATTTCGCTCGAGCGTACCGCCGACTTCATCGTCACCGAAACAAGCACTTTCATAAATTTCAAAAAGGCTAAGTGGAAGAATATAAATCTTTTACAGATAACCTCTTTGCTGCCCTCCCTATCCCGACTGATGCCCGCCAAGGGGAGCGTGCCTTCGGTAAGGTCATTGAATCCGCCTCGGCACGTCTCATCCCGCCGGAGAGAATTCCCGAAATCTGCCGCACTTCCCGGCGGAGGCCGCAAACTTATCTTGAACGTGGCCTTATAAGACAGCTTGATCCAGGCAACCCCCAAATAAGGGATATAAACCAACGCATCAGATTGCGTGTGGACGAACACAAGCGGGAGAAATAGAGGAGCACCTAAGAGATTGTAACCTCTCTACCGGTGTACCTAACCTGTAGTCACCGTAAAGTCCCTATCGAATCCGACTAAGCACAAAGACAAAGTTTCCATCGACCTTTAGCGACAAGTGCTGTCGGATGCGACAAGTGCTGTCGGATGCGAAAAATGCGCGAGCGCTCTCTGCCGACAATATATAATGCATTCTACGGTCGACAAAGATAGACGGAGGGCCAATAGACACGCACATAAACACAAATCAGCGCGTCACCAATCAACATCACGCTAAAGAGGTTGAGGACGCCATTGGTCGCGCTAAACCATCCAAAGCAGAGGCCCAGACGGCATAGCCATGCCGAAGCTTAAAAGCCTAGGGAAAGAGGGTTTCAAATATTTAGCGCATGTCTTCAACCTGTCTCTTTCCACCTTTGTCATACCGAGAAATGGAAAATGGCCAAGGTGGTCCCGCTACTAAAGCCTGTGAAACCAGCTAACATATGAGAGTCGTATCGTCGATATCTCTCCTATCACCAGTAGCAAAGACGCTTGAATCCATTTTGCTCCCTTATTTCCAAGCAAATTTGCAGCTAGCCTCTCATCAGCATGCTTCAGAAAACTCCATAGCCACTACCACCGCGCTAAATGCCATTAGCACCCAGATAAATTGCGGTTTAAATCAATACCCCCACCATAGAACAGTACTCGTAGGCGCTAGACCTATCAAAAGCTTTTGATACACGGTACAACCATGGTGGACGAAGGTGGACCGCAAATTATCTGGAGTGGTCGGCTGGCATCGGTGCAATTTAGAAACGAAACATAAAAACCAAGAAGAATTAAACAAGGGGTGCCACAGGGTAGTGTCCTATCCCCACTTTTGTTTAATTTCTACATATATAAGCTACCTCCACCACCGGAAAGGAGTCACAATCGTTTCCTACGCCGATGGGCTGCACAATAATGGCCACAGGCCCAGGCCCAAGATCGATGAGCTATGCTATAAAATAAACGGCTACCTCCCTGATCACTCCAGTTTTTCGCCTCGCGAAACCTGGCATTATCACCGACTAAATCTTCCGCGACCTTATTTACAACATGGACGTCCCAAATGTCGACCATTTTGAACATCCACGTCGATGGCACTACGCTACCGACTGTCCTACACCCCAAAATCTTGGGTGTGACGTTTGATCAGGATCTACATTTTGGTGAGCACGCAGCCGCAATTGTTCCGAGAATTCAGAGCCGTAACAAAATCCTCAAATCCCTCGCTGGCAGTACCGGGGGAAAAGATAAAGAAACGCTCATGACTACATACAAAGCAATTAGCCAGCCGATTACGTACTACGCGTCACCCATATGGTCGCCAAGCCTAAAAATTACCCACTGGAAGAAGCTACAGGGCCTGCCAAAATACTGACTCTCAGAATTGCCACGGGCTGTATTTTTATGTCCCCAGAACACCATCTGCATAATGAGGCGAGAATACTCCTCATCAGGGAGAGAAATGAGATGCTGACCAAACAGTTCCTGTTGAATACCAGAAACCTGAGCATCCCAACAGACATCTGATTGATCAACCAGCACCGCCTAGGGGCTTAAGGAGTCATCTCCGTAAGCATTTGAGGAAATACGGCACCTAAGAACTCAGCCGTAAAAAACACAAGCAGGTCCTTGGTGAACTCCACAAACAGGCGTCGGACCTTTATGCGGGAATTGCCTGGTGAATCCAGTACTCAAGAAAAGTATCCAAAACTCGCGGAAGAGGAACGCATACTCCCCAGGGAAACGCGTGTCGACTCTTGCTCAGCTTCGTTCTGGATATTGTAACAGGTTAAACTCTTACCTATCCAGAATCAACCCCGACATACAAAATGTATTCCCCGCTTGCAATGTGTCCCCACATGACACCAACTATCTCTTTAATTGTAATGTGGAACCAACGCCTCTAACACCCCTTGCCTTATGGTCCACCCTGTTGAAACAGCAAGTTTCCTTGGAGCTCCCGTATTGATGACAATTTGTGATCGGTCGCGGCTGTTAGGTGGGGCGAAGCATTGCTACAACAACAACAACAACTGGAGAAATCAAATGAATTAAAATTGAAAGAAACACTACTTTCAAAATTCTCCGAAGCAAAACAATAAAAATTAACTGTAGTAATCAGAAGAAAATGATGCGTGTCACTAGGCGTAATAGGGTTCATGCACTCCCCCACTTCACAATTAATATTATCACTTATATTTTTAATACAAGTTAATAGCCTTGAATATTGTAAATTGTTAGGTTTATTGAGCTAAAAGGCTTCAAGATGAATAAAACTTATTTTTTAGTTTATATTCATTTATAATTTATTTGGTCGATATTTCAACTTCAATCTGAAGTCATCATCAGGACTGGGGACAAAACAAAACAATCATAATAATTAATTTAATATATACTTAAGTACATATTCAAAACAAAGTCACCACTTACACATATGGATATGTATGATCGACTGATTGGAGGAATCACAGAAAAATAACAAATAAGGTAAAAATGCAAAGAGATTAAAAATAAACAATTTGGAAAAATCCCGTAAGTATAAACAATTTTCATGAACCGCAAGTATAAACAAAGAATACAATAACAACATACATAACAACATGACTTAGTTTAACAATTATGTGTGTGTGCATGTTCCTCTGTTTGGATTGTTGTGCTGCTATAAATTGACCGCCTTATGATGTTGTTGTTTCAAAACCAAATTTCTGTAGGCTTGTGCACAATTTTCTGTGTCGGTTTTAAAGTTCATTCTTTGTTCATTAGGGGTGTTCAAAATATGTAGCATTTCTAAAGTGAATCGTGTATTATAATGTTTTTCATTCTCTAGAATGGCTACGTTTTCAAAGTAAGGGCAGTGTCCTGTGGCCTTGCAATGGGAAGTTAAAGCCGTCTTGTTGTCCGCAGCATTATTCCTTAATTTTATATTGGACCTATGAGCGGAAATCCTTGTCTTGAGTTTGAGTTTTGTTGTCCCAACATATACTTTGTCGTATACGTAGGACCCGTCACCATTGCACGGGATTCTGTAAACAACATCAGATTTCTCATGACTTGGAATTTTGTCCTTCGTTTTGCTGAAAATGGTTTTCAACGTGTTATTGTACGTGAACACCAACTGATAATTTTCTTTGTCGAACATATCGGATCTCCTAATCCTTTCCGATACTCCTGGAATATAAGCCATATATGTGTATATTTTACAGTCTTTATCCTTTTTCACCGGTTCTTTGGCGCTCGTTGATTGATGATTTAGGATTAACTTGTTGATCAAGTTCTTAGGAAAATCATTATTTTCCAAAGTTTTCTCGATTGTCCCAATGTTCTTATTGTGAAACATCTTGTCACTAATTGTCAGAACTCTTCTTATATAATTCTTCGCAGTGTTCAAGATAGTTCCACGTTGGTGTTTGGAATGATAATTTATCAGTCTTCCGGACGCCGTAGGTTTTTTATACCAATCCATGTATAATTTATTATTATTTCTAATTATAAGTGTGTCGAGGAAACGAAGTCTATTATCATTTTCTACCTCCATAGTAAATCGAATTGTTTTATAATATTTGTTGAGCAATTGAAGCATGTTATCTAACTCCTCTGTTTTAGCGATTGCAAATATGTCGTCTACATATTTTGTTAACAGACGTGGCTTGGTTGTTGATTCTTCCTCGAACTTAGTTAACAACTCCTCCAGAACTATATCCGCTATGACTGGGGAGGCTGGTGATCCCATTGGCATGCCTGATCGTTGCTCGTAGATTTTGTCATTATACTTAAAATAACGGTTTTCTTTCACACAAAATTTTACTATATTAAGGAATAGCTCCTTTGTTAACAAAGTGTGCTCTTTAATATCACCCCACTTCGAAGAGATAATATCAATAGCTGCATCTACGGGAATACTGGGGAACAAGGACACCACGTCGAACGACACTAAGCTCTCATCATCGTATATATGTGTAAATTTAATTTTATCTTTAAACTCCGTGGCATCTTTGAGATAAAGATAAAATTAAATTTACACATATATACGATGATGAGAGCTTAGTGTCGTTCGACGTGGTGTCCTTGTTCCCCAGTATTCCCGTAGATGCAGCTATTGATATTATCTCTTCGAAGTGGGGTGATATTAAAGAGCACACTTTGTTAACAAAGGAGCTATTCCTTAATACAGTAAAATTTTGTGTGAAAGAAAACCGTTATTTTAAGTATAATGACAAAATCTACGAGCAACGATCAGGTACGCCAATGTGATCACCAGCCTCCCCAGAAATAGCGGATATAGTTCTGGAGGAGTTGTTAACTAAGTTCGGGGAAGAATCAACAACCAAGCCACGTCTGTTAACAAAATATGTAGACGACATATTTGCAATCGCTAAAACAGAGGAGTTAGATAACATGCTTCAATTGCTCAACAAATATTATAAAACAATTCGATTTACTATGGAGGTAGAAAATGATAATAGACTTCCTTTCCTCGACACACTTATAATTAGAAATAATAATAAATTATACATGGATTGGTATAAAAAACCTACGGCGTCCGGAAGACTGATAACTTATCATTCCAAACACCAACGTAGAACTACCTTGAACACTGCGAAGAATTATATAAGAAGAGTTCTGACAATTAATGACAAGATGTTTCACAATAAGAACATTGGGACAATCAAGAAAACTTTGGAAAATAATGATTTTTCTAAGAACTTGATCAA
>JARSSU010029729.1:0-32488 GCA_029619165.1 Eurosta solidaginis
TTTTAATTCAAAACAACTGCAAGCATTTTAGACACTTAAACACATTTTAGTATCGGAAGACGTAATGCTCGCTTACCCCGATTTTAAAAAAACCATTTGATTTAACTACAGATGCGTCCAACCATGGCCTGGGTGCTTTCCTTCTCAGGAAGGCAGACCAATAACTATGGTTTCCAGAACCCTAAAAGACAACGAACTTCACTTTGCCACTAACGAAAGGGAACTTTTGGCCATAGTCTGGGCACTAAAAAACCTTCGTAACTATCTTTATGGTGTACGCCAATTGAATACTTTTACTGATCATCAACCGCTAACGTTTGCGGTTTCTGAC
This sequence comes from Eurosta solidaginis, assembly GCA_029619165.1. Lineage (NCBI taxonomy): Eukaryota > Metazoa > Arthropoda > Insecta > Diptera > Tephritidae > Eurosta > Eurosta solidaginis. Next base: position 332 of record JARSSU010029729.1, read on the forward strand.
AGAAATCCAAATGCAAAAATTAAACGTTGGAAAGCATTTATCGACGAACATAATGCGAAGCTTTATTATGAGCCTGGAAAGGAAAACTACGTTGCCGATGCTCTTTCACGTCAGCAAGTCAATATGATGGATGAAAATATGAACTCAGATTCAGCCACGATTCACAGCGAAAGATCGTTAACGTACACCATAGAGGTAGTTGAAAAACCTGTTAATTGTTTTAGGAACCAAATAATTATTGAAGAAAGTGAGTTTCCATCAAAACGAGCTTTCATTATTTTTGGGAATAAAACTAGACACTGCATACAGTTTTGTGACAGAAGCACGCTCTTAGGAACTATTCGGGACATTGAGAATACCAATGTAGTTAACGCAATTCATTGTAATTTATCCATACTAGCCTACATTCAGCATGACTTGGTGCAAATGTTTCCAAGTATTCAGATACACTAAAACATATGTAACGGACATTTTTGACCCAATGATTAGCTGGAAATAATAGCTACGGAGCATAATCGTGCACACCGTGCAGCACAGGAAAATGTTAAGCAATATTGAGGGACTACTTTTTCCCAAAGATGGAAAAGAAAGCCAAAGAGGATGTGGTAAACTGTAGGATCTGCTCTAAATCGAAGTACAATAGGCAGCATCGGAAACATAAAATAGCAGATACACCCATTCCACTATACTCAGGAGATATCCTGCATATTGACATTTTTGCTACCGACTCAAAGTATTTCTTAACTTGTGTAGACAAGTTCTCAAAATTCGCAATCGTTCAGACCATAGCGTCGAGAACAATTTTGGACATAACGCCCCAATTAATACAAATTTTGAACATTTTTCCAAAAGCAAAAACTATTTATTGTGACAACGAAAAATCGTTGAATTCAAACACTGTCAGACAACTTCTTTCCAATAATTTTGCTATTAATATCGTCAATGCTCCACCTTTGCATAGCTGTTCCAATGGTCAGGTAGAGAGGTTTCACAGCACTTTAATTGAAATTGCTAGATGCCTGAAGTTGGAAAGATGTATTGATGACACGATGGATCTAATCTTGCTATCAAATATTTAATATAATGAAATGAAATATCTGAACGTATTAGATGTTCGCAACAAAAAGAGCTCACAAGTCACAACAAAAACAGAACAGATCGTGTTTTCAAGGAAGGAGATAAAATTATGGTAAAAAGAAATACTAGACTAGGTAATAAGTTAACACCACTTTATGAGGAACATACAATTGAAAAAGACCTAGGGAAGACAGTTTCAATTAAAGGGAGGGTGGTCCACAAAGACAATTTGAAATAAATACTAGTCTGGCCCCATTTCTTCTTTGAAACTCCAATAACAGAAACCTAGGCTTATTACAAAAAATTAAATTTTGCTACATCGAATTTTATGGTGACCAGGTAACTGAGCATTTCACGAATATTCATTTGCACTATGTACAAATTCTGTACTTTGAAATTTTTGTTAACTATAATGAAATGGAAATTTATGTTAGGTTATAACGATAGTTAGTAGTTTTAAGAAAACCCCATTTGGCAACCACGTAATTGCAACTTACTCACAAATACTAGCATATTAGAGCTCTCATGGATTTATCATACCGCTGCTAAACTGCTATTAAATTTCTCAATGCTCGACTACTCATTATCGTCGTGCTCGCTATCTCAGTCATTAACTTGTAACTCATTTCTGTTGCAATCTATGTATGGGTCTCCGGAACTAATGCCAAAGTAAAGATGACTCAACCATAACCATACAAAGTTATAATTCAACCTATTCTATGTGCAACACTGTAATTGCTCAGAAGTTTATGCAATAATATCGTTGTGATAACCTACCAAACCAATCATACAAATCAAATTAATTTTGGCATTATTGTTGAGGATCGCGGACGTCCCTCATTTAGAAGGGGAGGAGTTAAGTACTAATAACTGCTGGTCACCCACGTAAAAGGTTCTGCTCTCTGATGCCCTCCATCTAGTGAATATGACGAGCATACAACCATCCAGCATTACCAAAAGCTGTTAGGCAAGTGACACCGACGCGTGAAGCGCACTGTAGTTAACAGCGATAACGACATGATACTCATACGACTTTACATCCCAGTAGTTGTAAAGCAAGTGCGAACCAAATGCAGTGACAGCGATCAGTGGATAACAACAGCAAAGACATCATTCGCATAAACCTAATTGTTGGAGAACAGTGATTGCATACGACTTAACATAACCAATAGTTCGAAAACAAGCGTGGGCGAACTAATGTGAGAGCGATCAGTGCATTTAACAGCAAACGACTCCAATAATAGTTTGATTGAATAATTGTGAGAGCAAACAGAGCAGCCGGCAACGAGATGTGACAGAGAGCGAGGTTCAGCTCATTCCAATTAGAATTAACAGCAGTGCTGGTTGTTGCAAATAGACCAATGGGCAGATCACTCCGGTTGTAAAAAGGAAATAATATTTTAAGAGCTTTTTGTAAAAACGCTTTAATTTAATAAAGTTTATAATTCAAGTAATAATTGTGTTGAATAAACTTATAATTTACATAATACATACACCAACAGACATACGACTAAAGCTGCAAGTATGCACCAACGTGTGCGGTACGTACGTACGTTAATCGTACGAAACACGTTTGACCGAACTCTCAAGCCCGTAGGAATCAATGTGTGCGTCTGTGTACATGCACATAACATATTTGTGTGTATTGTTTACAGCAAAGCACTGTTGCCATTGACCAGTTTGCATGCATGCTTATGGAAACATAAACTTTTTCCATTTTAATTTTTGATGTTGTAAAAGGCTGGAATTAATACAAAATAAATATAAATAGATTACATATTTATAATCTGCACTTTTACATAATTATTTCGAATTATTTTCACAATTTTTCAAAACTTTAATTAGGTGTTTTTGCATAAAATTCAAACGGTCAAAAATTAGCGCACAAAAGTTTACTAGGCATCTCTGTCTAGTGAGAGAGCGATCAGCTGACACGTTCTTACGGAAAAAATCAAAATTGTTTTGATTTCTACGTTCCGGGCTACGTACGTACGGGCGTTGCACGTCGGTGAATTTTCGTTTACATTGCACATTCATAAGATAGGTCGTGTCAGCTGACACGTTTTTTGTACGTACGTTCGTGAGTAACTGAGGTATAAACTTCAAAACCGACACGATCAACGTCGCTCACTTGCACAGACACTTAAGCTGCAGACATTGGTGCTTTATCGGTAACCGATCGGTAACCTTATAACAGCTGATTCGACCAACCTTATGGGAATCAGTGCAATCGATTATTGGTGCCGCTAAGGTCGTAACCGTATCGTAGCCAACCAATTGGTTTTTGGTTTATCGCCGTAACGTTAACAGCTGATTACGTTGGGGATACGACTACAGCGATACGACATACGGCAACAATGACTCCCGCTTTACTCACAACAAAATCGACAGTACAAAACTACATGCCAACGCGGACGGACGTTTAACTGAAATGTATGTATGTTTGTAAAAATATTGCATATTTACATGCATAAAATTTGTTATACTCAGCTGAGCAGAGCTCACAGAGTATATTAATTTGGTTCGCATAACGGTACCCCGTAACGGCATAAACTAATCGAGATAGATATAGACTTCTATATATCAAAATGATCTGAGCGAAAAAAGAAATTCATTTAACCATGTACGTCCGTCCGTCCGTCCGTCTGTCTGTCCGTGAACACGATAACTTGAGCAAATTTTGAGGTATCTTGATGAAATTTGGTATGTGGGTTCCTGGGTACTCATCCCAGATCGCTATTTAAAATGAACGAAATCGGACTATAACCAAACCCACTTTTTGATATCGAAAATTTCAAAAAACCGAAAAAATGCGATAATTCATTACCAAAGACGGATAAAGCGATGAAACTTGGCAGGTTTGTTGACCTTATGACGCAGAATAGAAAATTAGTAATATTTTTGACAGCGGGCGTGGCACCGCTCACTTTTAAAAGAAGGTAATTTAAAAGATTGGCAATCTGTAATTTGGCATTCGTTGAAGATATCATGATGAAATTTGACAGGAACGTCTACTCCTATTACTATATATTTTCAAGATAAAAATTAGCAAAATCGGATGACGGACACGCCCACTTAAAAAAAAACTTTAATATTATGTAAATAAATAGGCTCTTTTTGACCACAAATTTGCTTTAGTGCAAAGTAAATGAAAACTCCACTATTTCGGCTCAACGTTTCGCTAAGCACCTTAGCTTCTTCAGGAGCGAAAACTGAATTTACATATTTTATTAAGCAATTTTTAGCACAAACAACAACAATGAAAACATGAAAATAAAATTTAAAATTAGGTACAACGATGAAAATTTGTTGGATACAATTATTAACACTTACATATTTAAAACATGTGTAGCACTAGCTACATCAAGGCGTCAAAATAATAAGATTTTTTACTACAAATTTTATACATTGTGCAATGTATAGTAAAAAAGTTAAATTAAATAGATAATTTTACTAATATTCCGACACTGCTAGCCTCAAAAATAATCACCAAAAAGTGGGATAAAATTGAGAAAGGAACAAACATACCAAAGCAAAAATTCAAAGAAATATTAGATTTTTGTCTAAAATACAATAATTATTTCATGTACAACCATAAACTTTATACTCAAACGTTTGGAATGCCCATGGGTAACCCGCTCTCTCCTACGATAGCCGATATAGTCATGGACGATGTATTAAATGACACTACATCGGAGCTGAAACAAAAGTTCAATTTTGGCATACAACTGCTGATTAAATACGTGGATGACATCTTTGCCGTCATAAAAAGAAAAGATTTAGACACCATATTAAACACGCTAAACAAATACCATAACAAATTAAAATTCACTTTTGAAATCGAGCGGGACGGTAACATTCCTTTCCTAGATACACGTATCACAGAATGGACAGAAAATTAGTACTAGATTGGTATGCTAAACCCACATCTTCGGGACGCCTTATCAAATTTTTATCAGCCCAACCCTTCAAATTCAAGGTGAATACCGCGTCGAATATCGTAAATAAAGTACTTAGTATCAGCCACAAGCAGTTTTGGAACACTAATCTAAATAAAATCCGGAATATTTAAAAAAACAATAATTATCCGCACACCCTAGTACAAAATATAATCCAACAAAAGGTAGCGCAAACAGAGAATAGAACTACCAGAATCCCAACAACAAACACTACAAACCAGCCAAAAAAGTTTTTCAGCGTAACTTATATACCGAAACTAACAGATAACTTCGGCTCTGAAATAACACACAACAACAACAACATATGATTGGCTTACAAATCGAATCGCACTCTGCAAAGCGTGTTCACGAAAACAAAAAGCCCTATCCCACATTTACAATAAAACAATATCGTTTACCAAATAGGATGCAAAGGAAATGATAAAGAAAAATGTAACAAAATATATATAGGTACAACTAAACGTACCCTTAGGTGTTCGGCTCAAAGAGCATGAGGCGGACATTAACAAAAAGAAAAACAAAACAGCTCTCTCTCAGCACGCTAGCGAAAGCGGGCATTCAGCTGATCTGTGCAATGCGAAAATATTGGATAAAGAAACGAGGGATAAAGTGCGATTCACAACAGAAAGCCTACGTATAATGCAAATGAGAAACAGGACTGTCAACAGAAAAGAAGACACAGCTGACATCTCCGCTGCATACCTGTTATGCTTATAATCCATCATTTACGTTTTCTCTTTTTTGTACATATATGCCTACGTACTAACAAACGAATGTAGACGAATCCAAGTTGTTTTTTGACAAGTGTACTGCCAACATCAAGTACTACAATTATTTATCTATTTAATTTAACTTTTTTACTATACATTGCACAATGTATAAAATTTGTAGTAAAAAATCTTATTATTTTGACGCCTTGATGTAGCTAGTGCTACACATGTTTTAAATATGTAAGTGTTAATAATTGTATCCAACAAATTTTCATCGTTGTACCTAATTTTAAATTTTATTTTCATGTTTTCATTGTTGTTGTTTGTGTTAAAAATTGCTTAATAAAATATGTAAATTCAGTTTTCGCTCCTGAAGAAGCTAAGGTGCTTAGCGAAACGTTGAGCCGAAATAGTGGAGTTTTCATTTACTTTGCACTAAAGCAAATTTGTGGTCAAAAAGTAGCCTATTTATTTACATAATATTAAATACAATTGACCAGCTAACATATATATAAAAAAACTTTATGTCTTTGTCTAGAATACTTTTAAAAAATACTGTTAAAATACTTTTAAAAATTTACCAATCCATGAGAAAATGGGTAGCGGCATAGCTTCTATGATGGTAATAGTTTTCTGTGAAAATGGGCGAAAACCTGTTGAAGCCACGACCAGTTTTTATACACAGTCGACCGATTAAAAGTAATGCAGGGCGAAATCAAAAGCCCTTGGAATCATGACAGGAATACTGTGGGGTCACCCTGGTCCACATTTTGGTCGATATTCGAAAACGCCTTCACATATACGACTAGGGGCCACTCACTTTTAAAACCTCCATTAATGCCTTTAATTTGATACCCATATCCTACAAACACATTCTAGAGTCATCCATGGTACACCTTTATGGCGATATCTCGAAAAGGCGTTCACCTATAGAACTAAGGCCCACTCCCTTTTAAAATACTCATTAATACCTTCCATTTGATACCCATGTCATACAAACACATTCCAGGGTTACCCTAGGTTCATTTTTCTACATGGCGATTTTTCCCTTATTTTGTCTCGAAAGCTCTCAGCTGAGTATGTAATGTTCGGTTACACCCAAATTTAGCCTTCCTTACTTGTTATTGGTAAATATATATTGACATCGAGCCAGCACACACAAAACAAATATCTATTGTCTTTTATGCTAATTTATTTTATTTTATTATATATTCTTTTATTTCAACTTAGTTTATTATTATTTGAATGAAGCTTGATTGAATCTGAAAATTTCACTTTGTATATTAAACGAAAAAACGTCCTAAAAATGTTTTTGGTTTTAGTTGAAAACGGTAACCGCCACCATAGCGGCTTTTTCCCATTTCAAAACTATAAATGCTCGCAGCTGCCACTTGCCTGAGTATTTTTGTACCAAAAACAAAAAAACGCAATGTACCCTACTATAATACTTACAAATTAATACACTAACAAATTTTTAGACTGTTTCGCATACTTAGCATACGTAAAATAATGTAAAAGTTATATGAATCGATTCGCATGGATCAGCCGCAGTGCATAGGCCTATTTTTGTTTACAAATATTACTCTGTTTGTTTATAATTATTAGAAAAAGTTTTTTGCAAATTCGTACAATCCCTCCAAATATCAAAATTTACTTTCGTGCTCAAGGGCGCACCATCTGTACGATCGACAAATTTTCATGGTGTCTTTCCGTAATTCAAATACTCAAACCAATTTGAAATTCAAAGATACAAACCTATTATGTAACCCCGCTCAATTCGAAAAGCTGCGCTAGTCGTGTTGCTCAAATGTTTCGCCTACATACATGTATGCCTGCCAATTTATTTTATTACACATTCTTTTGTTTCAACTTAGTTTATTATTTTAATAATCGGGGATTGCACATATTGCTTTTTTAAATGTATGAAAACATTTATTTGAAGCAATTTTTTAATTTGTTTTTTTTTAGTTTATTATTATTTAAATGCAACTTGACTGAATCGGAAAATTTAACATTGTATATTAAACGAAAAAAAACGTCCCACAAATGTTTTTGGTTTTAGGTCGAACCGGCAACCGGCATCAAAGCGGTTTTTTCCCATTTCAAAACTATAAATGCTCGCAGCTGCCACTTTCTGAATATTTTGTACAGCGCAATGTACCCTACTATATTTATTATTAGGGTGTTGGGTTATATGCCCATTATGTCGGAAGCTTAGATCCCATAACCCTAATTTGTTTAGGTTAGTTTAGGTTTAAGTGGCTGCCGTACGCATCGGAGCGGCACACTTAGGCCTTTATAGGCCCATTGTGAAACCACACGGATTTGTTCCTACTCTCCTAATCAAACCACTTCGTTGAGTTTGTGAGCTAATTAAGCGTCGTTTAGTGACCTCAGCTATATCAGTCAGATCTATGAGAAACATCTTGTACATAAAAACGTTGCCTTCTTCTGCCGTGCGCTGGACATTCACAGAGTAGATGCCTAACAGTTTCAGGCTCTTCTTCGTTGCCGCAGCTTCTACAATAACCATTAAATGGAGCGCCAATCCTTTCCGTATGCGGTCCAATACAGATGCGACCAGTGAGAAAACCCACAACTAAGGAAAGATCCCTCTTACGGAAGGTGAGAAGCTCACGCGATCTCTTCTAATTGCTTCCATCAGTAGAGCCTTTTTTATCTTGAGCTTGCAGGTGGAGAGCGGCATGCCCAACCTCTTCCAGGATGGCGAAAGTGGAAGGGAGGTACCCTTTTTCTCCTAGGTCATCCGCCATCTCATTACCTGTTATGCCCTTATGTCCGGAACCCATACCAGATGCATAGTAAACTGTTCAGCCATCACGTTAATTGATCTGCGACATCCTACTACGGTTTCAGAGTTAGTTGTGACAGAGTCGAGGGCTTTCAGTGCTGCTTTGACTGTCTGAGAAAATATAAATGTGCCTCTGAGACACTGCCTTCTGCCTAAGGCAGTCCACAGCGTCTTGTATGGCTGCAAGCTCGGCCCGAAATACGTTACAGTGATCCGGAAGGCGAAACGATCTTTGTATGTCCAATCGCTCCGAATAGACACCCCCTCCGACCCCGTTATCAAGTTTAGATCCATCTGTGTATATCTGAATGCTGTTGGTGGGCCAATCTGTGTCATTCACCCACTGTACCCTCTCAGGGATTAATATCTCGTATCCCTTGTTAAAGTTGGTATGTGGTATGCAGAATCTGTCGAGAATTTCAGTATTGTTGCAGTGAGAACATGTGGTCAGTTTCCTCAGCCTAATAGCTGCACATGCTGCATATTTTATACCTACTATATCTATGGGTAGTAGGTTCAGTATTACATTCATAGCCTCCGTTGGCGTTGTGCGGATGGCTCCACTTATGCATAGTAGTGCAGATCTTGGCACCTTTTGAAGAGCAAGAACCGTGGAGGATTTATTCAGGGCGGGCCACCATACCGCCAACCCGTATACCAACATTGGCCTAACTATGGCCGTGTATATCCAATGCACTATCATAGGTACATAACCCATTTCCGTCCCAATTTCCCCTTTAGTGTAGAGGGCAACCGTGGCCTTACGGACACGTTCCGTGGTGTTTTGTGTCCAGTTCAATTTCTTATCAAGTGTGAGCCCTAGATAGTTGGCGGACTCACTTAACTTAAGCACTGTGTTTGCCAGCCCTGGAGTTGAGGGGGTGGTATCTTATACCTCCTCGTAAAGAGCACCAGCTCCGTTTTATTTGGGTTTACGCCCAGACCATTATCAACGGCCCATGCTTCGACGCTTCTTAATTCCACCTGCATCATATCGCAGAGAGTTTGTGGAAACTTCCCAGTTATCACCAAGGCAAGGTCGTCAGCATATGCTATAACTTTACAACCCTTCACCTCCTCCATGTCCTGATTCACCGCCAAAACCCACAGCAGAGGGGATAGGATTCTACCTTGGGGAGTTCCCCTACTGACGAACCTGCTCACCGATACCCCTGCAAGTTCTGCTTGTATTAACCTATAGATAGCAGTAATTGGTGCACAAGATCCACCAGCTGAGATTTGATGCACAGATCAGTCAGTACCTTAATGATTGAGTCGGGTTTGATGAACGCTCCTTCTATGTCTAGGAAGGCTGCCAGGCAGTATTCCTTGAAGGAGAACGATCTCTCTATGCACGATGTAATTTCCTGCAATGCCGTTCCCGTTGATTTGCCCTTCATATAGGCGGGTAGTGCTTCAGAGAGTTTGTCATTCACTGCCTCCTGATATATGTTTCCATCAGTCTCTCCATCACCTTTAGTTGAAACGAAGATAGATCGATGGCTCTGAAGTCTTTAGGCTTCGCGTGGCACGCTTTTCCTGGCTTAGGAATGAATACCAATTTAGATATCTAATATCTAATATATATTATAAATGGGAAAGTTTGGATGTTTAAGATGTTTGGATGTTTGGATGTTTTGTCCAGACGTTTGTCTTTGTGACTCAATAACGCAAGAACGGCTAGACCGATTTGGATGAAATTTTGCACACATATAGCCAATAGTCTAGAAGGATATACTAGCTATATATTTTTCAAAAGGGGGCGGGGTCCCCGCCCCCTAGGACAGTTATAATTTAATTATTATATTTTTTAGTCTTTGCGACTGAATCACGCCAGAACGGCTACACGGATTTTGATGAAATTTGGGACACAGACAGTAGTCTACTAGCGAAATTTTTTTCGAACATGGAAAGAGGGGTGGGGGTCCCACGACCCCTTCGAGCAATTACTTTTTAATAATTTTTACACATTATAACTTTACGTATACTGGCCTTCACCAATATCACAGACTCAAGGGGTCAAATAAGTCGAGGGCTTACAAAGTGAGCAGTGACACCCTCCGTCTCCCCCCCCCCTTTCTCTCCACCTCTGGTGTAAAATCTATAAATTGTTATAACTCAAACTAAATTTTCTCCAAAATCAAGAGTTTTTGGTATCTGGCACATACAGATCGAGATCTAAACAATTTTGGAGAAACGATCAGTGGTCCTCTCCTTCTCCTCCCGCCATCCGCCCTCCTTCAGTTGTTTTTATTAGCACGCTTTATTAGCTTTACCTGTATGTTTCAATGTAACTCTTCATTCGCTCCAACGCGCCTGCTGCCTTATTAACATGGTTATGGGGTCGTATCGAATCACCCTTCCGGGATCATTTCTGGATGGTTTTCGGGATCCGTCCGGAATCCCGCCGGGGTCATTTCGGGACTTTTTCGGGACTATTTCGGGACTTTCTTCGGGATTCATCATAGTTTTCGGGATCTCCGTCCGGGGTATTTTCGGGATCATTTGCTACCTTTGGGATAAATTCCTGAGGTTTCCGGGATCACTACGGGACCTTTCGGGTTATTTTGGGTCCCCTCGAATCATTTCTGGATGGTTTCTCGGGATCCGTCCGGATCCCGTCAGGGTCATTTCAGGGACTATTTCGGGATCATTTGAGACCGTTCCGGCATCATTTCTGGATAGTTTTCGGGATCCGTCCGGGATCGCGTCGGGGTCATTTGGGGACTTTTTCGGGATCATTTGGGGGCTCTTCCGGCATCATTTCTGGATGGTTTTCGGTATCCGTCCGGGATCCGTCGGGGTCATTTGGGGACTTTTTCGGGATCATTCGGGGGCTCTTCCGCCATCATTTGTGCATGGTTTTCGTGATCCGTCAGGGATCCCGTCGGGGTCATTTCGGGACTTTTTCGGGATCATTTGGGGCTCCTTTTCGGCATCATTTCTGGATGGTTTTCGGGATCCGTGTCCCGGGTCATTTTTCGGACTATCGGGATCATTTGGGGTACCTTTCGGCATCATTTCTAGATGGTTTTCGGGATCCGTCCGGGATCCCGTCGGGGTCATTTCGGGACTTTTTTGGGATCATTTGGGGTCCCTTTCCGGCATCATTTCTGGATGGTTTTCGGGATTCGTCCGGTATCCCGTCGGGGTCAATTCTGGACTTTTTCTCACTAATGCGGGATCATTTGGGACCCTTTTGCATCATTTCTGGATGGTTTCCGGGATCCGTCGGGGATCCCGTCCGGGTACTTTCGGGACTTTTTCGGGATTATTTGGTGTCCATCCGGCATCATTTCTGGATAGTTTTCGGGATTCCGTCCTGGATCCCGACGGGGTCATTTCGGGACTATATCGGGATCATTTTGGGTGCCCACCGGCATCATTTCTGGATGGTTTTTCGGGATCCGTCCGGTATCCCGTCGGGGTCAATTCTGGACTTTTTCTCAACTAATACGGGATCATTTGGGCCATTTGGCATCATTTCTGGATGGTTTTCGGGATCCGTCCGGGACACCGTTAGGGTGATTTTTGGACTATTAAGGGATCATTTGAGGGCCTTTCCGGCATCATATCTGGATGGTTTTCGGTATCCGTCCCGGATCTCGTCGGGGCCATTTCGGGACTTTTTCGGGATTATTCGGGTCCCATTTGGCATCATTCTGGATGGCTTTCGGGATCCGTCTGGGATCCCGTCGGGGTTATTCCAGGGCTTTTTGGGATCATTCAGGGTACCTTCCGGCATCATTTCTGGATGTTTTTGGGGAGCAGTCCGGGATCCTTCAGGTTCATTTTGGGACTTTTCCGCGACTAATACGGGATCATTTGGGACCCTTTCGACATCATTTCTGGATGGTTTTCGGGATCCGTCGGGATCCCGTCCGGGTCACTTCAGAACTTTTTTTCGACTAATACGGAATCATTTGGGGAGCCTTTCGGCTTCATTTCTGGTTGGTTTTTGGGATCCGTTCGGGATCCCGCCGGGGTCATTTCGGGACTATAAGGGCATCATTTGGGGACATTTTAGGCATCATTTCTGGATAGTTTTCGGATCCCGTCGGGGTCATTTCGGAACTATTTCGAGATCATGGGGTACCATCCGGCATCATTTCTAGATGGTTTCGGTATCCGCTCTGGACATCGTCGGGGTCATCGGGGACTTTTTTGGGGCTAATACGGGATCATTTGGGGAGCCTTTCGGCATCTTTTCTGGATGGTTTCCGGGATCCGTACGGGATCCGTCAGAGTAATTTCGGGACTATTTCGGTCCTTTAAGGATGTTTTCAGGATTCGTCCGGGATCCGTCAAGGGTACTTTCTGACTTTTCCGATACAATTCGGGATCATTTTGGCACCCTCCAATTTAATTCCGTGACTTATCTGTCGGGATCCGTCAGGGTCATTTAGGAATCGTTAATACGGGATCATTTGGGGACCCTTCCGCATACTCAGGGTAATTCGGACTATTGCGGACATTTGGACCCTTTAAGGGTCATCATGACTTTTCTGATTTTTCGGTCATTTGGGGACCCTCCGCATTCTGGATCCTTCCGGATGCGTAGGAGTAATTCGAGGATTTTTTTGTTACTTTTTCGGGATAGTTATGGGACCCTTCTAGGATCATTTCTGGATCCGTGCGGGATCCCATCGGGGTCATTTCGGACTGGATGGTTTTCGGGATCCGTCCGCGATAGCGTGGGGGTCCTTTCGTAGCTTATCTGGATAATTTCTGGATCATTTGGGATCCTATTCAGGTATCAGCTCATTTAGTCTCTTTGTTTTACTAAATTACAAAAATATAAAATTGCTTCCATTAGACAGAAAACAAAAATTTTAAACAGTAACTTGATACTCGTGAAATAGCTCATACTGTCTAAATTTATCCATTTTTGCGGACGGTCGGCCGCGGGTAAAGGCTAGTTTCTCCATATACGCTGGAATGTGATTTAGTGCCACGAAACCTTCTATCTATAGCGTTAAAGCCAGTTATAGTGCTGCATTCCAGTGATTGTTGCAGTTGTATAGGTGTAACTCCGTTCGGACCCGGTGCGAGTGTTTGACATGGTTCAAAAGATTGGTGTGCCCAGATATCGTATCTCTTGTAATAAGGTGTGCAGTATAGGTTGCCTGTTGCTTGTGTCAAATGTGTATCCCTGGTTCGTTCCTAGTGTGCACCTGGAAAGTGTGTTTTTCATTCAGTAGTAGGTCCAGGGTTTCCTCCCCAGTTTCGCGTCCACGACACCATCAGGAAGTTGCAAGCATCTGCTCATCATATAGCCGATCTGAGAAAGTACTCCTAAGTTCTCCGCCTTCTTCAGACACTGTTCCATTGTGCTACAGAAATCTCGCCACGCTAGAATCTTTTGCTTCCTTATCGCTCAAACTTTAAAATTGCTCTAAGATGGTTCTGTTGTCTTACTCCCAATGCTGCTCATCGCTCAGAGGCTTTACACAGCATTGAAAGTACAAGGAGTCCTACTTAACCTGCCGAATGCGTTTTCGATTTGTGAATTTACAGCATGGTGGCTTCTACCCCGTTGAATTTCTCTTGGGGCAGACTTTATCTAGTGCCTTACGGCATGCCCCGTGAAGTTATTTTACCAGTCTTTCCAGTTCTGGTATGCTGACTGCGTGTCGAGGTACGCTCTCAAGTGGCAATATCTTAACTAGTTCCTATTGTATTCTTGCCAGTCTGTATTTTTAATATTTCTGGTGGCAGCGCTCTGCTTTTTCACCAAGTCTAGTCGAATTGGATGTAACGATGTCAGAGAATGAGTGTCCTTAAAGGACCCTCCAGTTTCTGACCAACTCCTCCGCATCTTCTGAGACTAGGGTGACATCGATGAACTTCCCTTCTTGTTTTTTGTAATAAAGGTTGGATCAGTTCCCCTATTGCTTATGATTATCTAGAGTTTAGGATGAAATCAAATAGTAACTCACCCCTTTTTGTTTTCGTCATTACTTCCCCATGTGGAGTGGTGCGCGTTTACGTCTCCTCCAGTATCAGTGCACTGATGTAGCTTTCATCAGCTTCTGACGGTCGATTTCGCACCGTTTTGTCATGTGGCTAGAATAAATTGATGATAGCCTGATTTGACCCATACTTAGCTCAGGCCGCTCGTTGTTGTGCTTCATGTGGCTAAATTGAGAGAAGAAACAAAATGATTAAGTTTGGTACAAACAAGCTATACACGATCTAGGCTTCCCACAGGCAGATTTGGTGCCACAAAACTACCAATGTGTAGCCGGTGGACTTGAGTCGCGGAAACATAATGTTTTGTCCTAGACACCACGCGCTTCTAGATGAGGACAATATCAGCTGCCCTGTAGCTGACCAGTGCGGAAGCAGCTAGTGTAAGTTTTTAGATTTGGCAGGACCTCACCAATATCGCACACTACTCGCTCCCCCTTGAGCGTGGAGTTTGCAACATTATTCCAGCATCAGCTCCTCCTACGTTGTATTGCAAGTGTAACCCGCCAGTGACTATGGATGAGTATGACGAGGTTCTAGCCTGTCCAGGACTATCTGGCTCACAATCTGCCTTCATATCTCGACCTCGTCGCTCTCTGTCTTCGGCTCCACCTCGGCTCTGCAAATTTCCAGCGCGTGGACGTCGTATTACTATAGACCTTTATGGTGACAGTGCTCTCGACCATAGTTAATCTCGCACGCGGTTTTTCTTCAAAACCGATAGCTCATTCCTCATTCAGTAGGTAGGATAGCCTGACGTGTGCTCTGTCCCCTTTCTCCACGTGACAACTCCTCCGAAGTTGACGGCTGGCAGCGTCGGGTGAGGATCCTTATCATATTCAGTATCCTCTCTGGTTCAGCTGGGTTTGCCGGTAGCCACACCCTTGCTCGTGGCCGTGACGGTATATCCTTGAAGTCAATGCCCTGAACTTCGCTCCAGGGTAGACTTTGCCCACGGATTCTATCGCCTTTTATAGATAGGTGCGGACCTCTCGTCTCCGCATGGGCCACAATCTTGATGCTGCCTGGAAACCACCCGGCGGTCAGGATTGCGCATAAGAACGTCCAGGGTAATGTTTGAAAGCTCGCTCTTCACCCATTTTTCATTGTCCTTCTTGACTGCGTCGTCTTCCTGATTGTCGTCAAGGACCGCTAGCAGGATTTTGTCCTTGACCACTTCTGCAAAAAAGATCCCATACACCTTCGGCCTCTTTGATTTGGCAGGCATCACTTCCGCCACCCTCGCCCTCGTCTGGCGGTTAGAATGACCCTGCATCGCATTGGTCACCGTTGAGTTGGGCAGAAGCCCTCTCGGCTTGTGAAGACCGCTGGTTTCAATTCATGTTCCCACGAGTAGCGGAGAAAGGAACGTCCACCGGGCAGAGACCCGGGTAAGGTCTTCATACGACCTGATGCGACCTGGTACCAGGAGGGCTCCGTTCGCGACGTGCTATTTAGGGGCCCCCAGTCTGGCTGATCCTCGGCACGGAAACGCATAACGCCTTGAGCCAGCCCCGAGAAGGAAAGGAAATAGTAAAGAAAGAAAGAGAGAGAAAATGTAATAGAAAGAGAGAAATATACTCCAGAGAACATGATCAAGAATCATTTGCGTATAACCAGGCCATTAATGAGTCAGGCACACAGCCCTGATTCCCTGATCTTAGCTGGGCATAGTCCTGACATCGCACAGGTTCAATACTGTAGTGTCCATTAGTCGGCACCCTCTTGGAGGGTTCAGTTAGGGATTTGTGCCAACCAACCAATTTTTTTAAAAACGCTTAAAAATATGAAATAATTTTATTTTAGTAAATATGTTTGCGTGAATAATTTGTTTATTCTTTTTTTATTCCTGTATTATATCGCTCACAGACGATATTTTATGGTAGATATTGTAACGAATTCTTGGGAATTCCGCTTAGTTGAAACCTTTTGCTAGTGTTCGAATCGCTAAACTGTGAATAAATCATTCCAATATTCAGTATTGCAAACTGGGCTTATTTAGATTTCTTTGGGAGTATTTCTTCACAATTATACTTCACAACCAATAGCGTGCTTAATCAAAACTGGTTAGTTGTTACCCAGCTTGCGCTACTTTTATACTTTCGGTTTTCTCGTTCACCTATTCTCCTAAGGTCTAGTAATTCGCGAACAGTTGTACCTCATGCTTGGTACTTGAGCTATAGCGTGTGTATGTATGAGTAAATACTTCGACTGATGACTAAATGTGTGTGTGTGAAATATCTCTTCACTTCGAGCTGCTGGTATGTGTGTGCATGTACTTCTCGTCGCCTTCCATGTATGTGTGTAAATGATGATTGATGTGTTCATGTACACAAGTGTGGTTATTGTTGTTGCGTGATTATTTACTAACAGCCTAGTGATGTTAACATTCGCCACAATATGGTTATATATATACTTGAAATGGAGAGTACACAAATTTAATATAAATTAATTACCTACATAGATTTCAATTGGAATCCCAACATTAAATATCGAAAATTAGAATTTTCACATTTCCACAATGATAACATTAAAACCCGCAAAAAGTCTAAGTGCACATATTGCGTGTTTATATGGAACTGTTTATTCACTTCACTAATTGCTTTGCACTTTAAATACTTTATTTTTTATATTCAGCGTGTTTGCATACGGAGTATATAACTTGAGTGATAACGGTTGGTTGTAAGGTATAAAGGAATCGAGATAGATATAGACTTCTATATATCAAAATCATCAGTATCGAAAAAAAATTTGATTGAGCCATGTCCATCCGTCCGTCCTCCATTAACACGATAGCATGAGTAAAATATTAAGATATCTTCACCAAATTTTCTACACGAGCCAGAACAGATTTGTATTGAAAATGAGCCAAATCGGATGATAACCACGCCACTTTGTATATGATGAATTTCATATCAAAACCGATATGCGTTGAATCCGACCCTTATATTTTGATGAAATTTGCACAGTGGTACACTTTACCTATAAAAGCAAAAACGTCATTTTTAGAAATTTCCATTTTTGAAATTGAATTGAAATTGTGGGCGTGGCAAAGGGTCAAAATTGTGAAGAATGCGTAAAAAATGACGGTAATAAGTAGGTGCTTTTGAGTTGTGATAACTACGGAATGGCTCAACCGATTCAAGATATTAGTACCATTGGAAAGATATTCAAATCGGATCTCGAAAACGTATATTGAAAAAATGTTTGTTACACTGAAAAAATAAAATTTTTTCAAAAAATTTACTGTAAAAAACTTCAAAGATCAAGCAATATTTTGTAATTCGAATCGATTAGAAAAAGAATCGTATTATCAAATTATTCAGACACCCCCAATATAAGGCCCTGCCTTAATAATTAAAAAAAAATTGTTTGTGTTTTATCGGCCTATTGATAAAGGATTCAGGTTCGATTCGAGCTCAAGGCCAGAACAATAATTTTTCTTAATGATTATTTATTTTTGGATTTGTATAGCTAAATAGAGTGTATTGTAGACTGGGTTGGTCCCCACACAAAAGAAAGTTGCTAATGTCCGCCTCTAAATTTAAAGATTATGTTGAGAGGGTTTAGGAAAAAAATTTTTTTATTATTATTTTTTTTTGATCCTCCGAAATACAGCCGAAAAGATTTTTTCGTTGTAACTTAGTTATTTGACGTCCGATTTTTGATAAACGTCCGAATCGATATGTCATATTTTGGCCTTGAGAAGCTTCACATTTCCGTTTAATATCCTTTTAAGCTATAAGTCGTTTTCACATGATTAAGTCAGCTAACAAAATTTTATCCCACTCGTCCGATCAGACAAATTTTTCGATCTACACGCTGCCAGCCTTTCCAAATGAAACCACCTTCATTTTAGTTCGTGGTTTCCCAATTGTTTGTATGCGGTGGATGACATAACTGATCCTCTTCACAACTCTACACGGGCCTTCCCAACTGCTCCAAATTTGGATGGAACACCTTTCCGTCGGTGAGGGTTGTATAGCAGTACCAAATCTCCCTCCAAGGAACCTCCGAATGATTCTTCTGTCGTACCTGTGTTTCAGCCTACTACTCATTATCCTGGACCGTTCCTTTCAAACTCTATTGTTTGGCCAATGAACTACTTCGTAGAGCTTGCGCTTGACGGATTGGCTTCGCATAATCAGTATCGTTCCGACGTTTCAAAAACAGTAGTGCGCCCTGGCTTGAAACCACCTTTGCATTCTTTTTGGGAAATTCCGTCCTTTGTTTTAGTGCACCCATTAGGGTTTGTCAATGACAGTGTTTTTCTCGCAGGTACCTGGGTTTTGATTTGTTTGGCCAATTCATTCCATCAATCTTTGCCCGATTTACCTTCTTGACTTTTTTGGTCTCTGTTGAATCTCCTCCACCAGCACTCGCTTACTGCTGAACCCTTTCTCCAAACTGAAGTTAAGTGGTATATCCTGGTCTCTTGTAGCGCATAATCTTCCTGCATATCGATCCTGATGTCATGGTCAACTAAGAAGTCCACTCCCAATATTGCTCCATCAACAATCTCTGCCACAACGAATTTGTGTAGAATCGTGACCTTTCCAATTAAGACCTCAGATACCACTTCTACTTGGACTTGGTTATACTTGCCAGTAATCGTACGCAATCTTGCTTCAGGTAATAGCTTTACTCTCTGTTGACCAAATCAGATCGGATTAAAGAATGAGATGCGCCCGTATCTACAGTCAGTAAACGCTCCTTTCCATCCACATTTCCTCTGACGGTAAGACTGCTTGATTTTCTTCCAATTTGTGAGATACATATCACAGGACATTCAACAGCTGGAGCAAGTTTTCGATCTTTACATTCTGACTCGCTCTTGCTTATCTCCTCCAGCTTTGCGTTACGAACAGCCAAGTTGGAAATACCAGGACGGTGCTGCAATGGCGAGCTATGTGACCTAGGTTAACCGCACTTGAAACACTCATAACTCCGTCATTTTTCTGTTGTGATCCCTTCAGCGCCTCCAATATTGTGTTCACCCAGTGTGGCCTTTCCACTGCCACACGACTGCTTTGAAAACTGGCTTACGCAGAAGCGGATGCTGTTTCCTGAATCAGAGCATGTGATACCGTTTCTGCGAATTAGGTTTTGGGTGTGCGTATGTCGCTCGCTTCGTTTCGACATCCCGTATTCTATAATAAAGCTCTGGAAGTTTCCCTTTTCGGTGCATTCAACGGGTGCGTCCGCATTCGCTAAATATGGCAGCTTTCAACATCCGACGCAAACTTTTGCAATGTTTCACCAGCCCTCGGGAAGAGGTTCAGTAACTCCATTTGGTATATCTCTCTCCTATGCTCAGTTCCGTATCGTCTCTTAGAGCGCCCATCATGCTTCATAATAGTTCCGTTCGCCATCTGGAGGTTTGTAAGATCTCAGCTGTAGGCCCTTTCAATTCCATGAACAGTGCAGCAACTCAATATCTTCAGCATTACAATGGTTCACTGTTGACGTTTTCTACAAAAAACTGTAGCTATATACCAGGAAAGGAACAGAGCCGTCAAAAGATGGAGTTTTACCTTTTTATTGCTGCTGAAACAACTGGGCGATTTAGTTGCAGCTCCTGTATACGACCTTTTAAAGCATATAGCATTATTTTGTATCATGTGCTTCCAGCTTTGATGTACCCTTGCTTCCTGTGCTTCTAACGCGAAGACATTGTGCAACCTTCAATGATAAACTCTCCTCTTGTGCTCCATCTTAGATGTTATGCGTGTCTCCAGTGATTCCATCTTGGATGTTATTTTCACGACATCTCAGAAATGCGTGCCTCCTGTGCTTCCATCTTGGATGTTACTGTCGATGTTTGTGCAGATATTGCAGCCAACATGACGTTCAAGTCTGTGTTGGTAACTGCCTGCGATTTTTCGTTTTTTCTCCTCAATTTTTGTTGTTTTCTCGTCCCCACCAGGATGAAAGACATCATCGTCCACATTAATTCTTCCGTATCCATAGCGTCTCGTAGCCGTCTTAGCGTAGCGATCTTATTGCGTTTGTATTCAATCCACGGTTCTACAACTCCTTTTCAGTGGATGGATCCTTAATTCACTTAAGTTTGCCATTGTTCTGTTGTCGTCCTGTGCAATTTATTCAACAATTCCTCTTCTGACACCAATTTACGATTATGGAAATTCCGCTATTTGGAAACCTTATACTAACGTTGTATCGCTAAACTGTTGATAAATAACTCCAATATTCAATAATGCAAAATGGCCTTTATTAGACTACTTTGAAAAATAATTCACAATAAACACTTATACTTCGCAACTGATAGGTGCTTAAATCAAACTGATTACTGCCTACCTGCTTTCGCTCCTTTTATACACTCTGCTGTCCGTTCGCATACTTCTAGGCGTCTTCTGCTAGAATTTTCTACTTGGCTACAGCTATACGCGTCGCGTGTGTATCTGTAGTTTATAGCCTCTCGCTTAGCCATATGCGCGTGTATATGTGAGTAATGATGATTTCATTCTTTTTGTGAGTATCTCAGATATATGCATATTTTTGTGCGTATCTCTCCGCTGCTTGTATGTACATATGTGCACTGAACCAAAAATCGTACGCTATATTAATAAAAATATTTATTGATTGATTGTACATAGTCACAATTAACATTTGATTGTCTGTATTAATATTTATTAAAATATCTATAAATGCATTATTATTTAGTAAACGATTATTAAAAAGTTATTAAAAATTTCTGTGACGTATTCTCTAATTGTCTGTCGGTTGAAATACGTTTTAATAAACTATTTATTGTCAGAATTAAATATTTATTGAATACAATTAATATATTATTGTTATCATAAATAGCGTAAGTATAACTAAGTGTTCCAATAAAATCTTTAATTGTGAATATAAATAGTTTAATTGTGACAATAAATAGTTTATAATGTAACTAATTCCTTATTAAATCAAATTAACACGCGGTAATGGACGAACAATAAAAATAATCTCCAGTGGAAAGCGAACGAAGCAGCAGTAATCAAAAAAGGGAAATTAAAATGACAAATTAAATAAAAAAGTTTAAAGTTAAATTAAAATTGAAGCCATAATTTAATTATAATATAAATAAAACAAACAATAGCATTTGTTTCCTAGAAAATTGTTGATAAAATGATTTTTTCAAAATGTGCAAAAAAATTTAGTTCCTTTGCTCTCTTTTTCGGCATTTTAAGACTTTCATGGCTTAAAGCATTTTAACGAAATTCGTTGTGTCCATCATGCGGGCAATATTTTGATAATTTTCAACATTTAAAGGCATTGTTTAAAAAATATTATCAATAATGAATAATGAAACTTTAAATCAAAGTAAAGAGGTGCCCTGTTTTCCATTTAGTGCAAATGAAAAAAAAAGAATTCCAATTAAAAATTTTGCAATTCGTTCCGCTAAGGAAGTACAAAATGCTACTGAAGCAGGAACTTTAGATTGACGTCAGTTTTCTTACAATCTGCATTAAATTTTAATCTTCCCTTTATAACCAAAATAGCTGCAAAGAAATGATGTTTTCTTTGATTCAAAACAATGTCAACAAACAAGTAAGGCAAGGTTAGTTCGTGTAACGAACATACATACTCAGTGAGAGCTATGGTGACACACATAAGGGAAAGTAACCATGTAGGAGGAAAATGAACCGAGGGAAACCCTGAATGTGTTTGTATGACATGGTATCAAATGAAAGGGCATTAAAGAGTGTTTATGAGGGAGTGGCCATATTTCATAGGTGGACGCCATTTAGGGATATGGCCATAAAGGTGGATCAGGGTTGACTCTAGAATGCGTTTGTACGATATGGATAGCAAGAGGAAAGGTGTTAATAAGTATTTTAAAGGGAGTCAAATCTTAGTCCATAGGTGGACGCCTGCGTTTCGAGATATCGCCATAAGGTGGTACAGGGGTGCACCCTAGAATTTGTTTGTACAATATGGGCATTCTCAAAGAAAGGGAGTTAATGAGTATTTTAAAGGAGGTAATCTTAGTTCCATAGGTGACGCCGTTTCGAGATTCATCGTCATAAAGGTGGGCCAGGGGTGACTCTAGAACTAGTTTGTGCGCTATGGGTATCAAACGAAAAGGCGTCTAATGAGTATTTTTAAAGGGAGTGGGCCTTAGGTCTATAGTGGACGCCTTCGAAGGTATCGCAATAAAGGTGGACCAGACTCTAGACTGCTGTATAGTACGATATGGGTATCAAATGAAAGGTGTTACTGAGTCTTTTTAAAAGGGAATGGGACTTCGTTCATAGCGTGTCGCCTTTTCGAGATATCGCATAAAGGTGGACCAGGGTGACTTTAGAATATGTTTGTACGATATGTGATATCACATGGAAAGTGTTAATGAGTATTTTTAAAAGGGAGACAAGTGGGCCTTAGTCTATAGGTGACGCCGTTCGTTCGAAATATCGCCATAAGGGGACTCAGGGGTGACTCTAGAATGAGTTTGTGACGATATGGGTATCAAATTAAAGTATTAATGAGGGGTTTTAACAAGGGGAGTGGTGGTGTGTATGGTGGTCGCA
The DNA here is from genome assembly GCA_029619165.1 of Eurosta solidaginis. NCBI lineage: Eukaryota > Metazoa > Arthropoda > Insecta > Diptera > Tephritidae > Eurosta > Eurosta solidaginis. The sequence continues at coordinate 23,394 of JARSSU010029729.1, forward strand.
TTTCGACATATCGCCTAAACAGGGGTGACTCTAGAATGAGTTGTTCGATATGGGTATCAAATTAAAGTATAATGAGAGTTTTAAAGGGAGCGAGTGGTGTAGTTATGATATGTGAAGCGTTTCTAGATATCGACCAAATGTGACCAGGGTGACCAGAACATCATCTGTTGGATACGCTATTATGTATCTATGTAATACTGCAAGATTTAAGGGTTTTTTATTTCGCCTAGCAGAACTTTTTCATTTTCTTCTACTTAATATGGTAGGTGTCACAACCATTTTATAAAGTTGTTTTCTAAGTTATATTCGCTTCAATAAAACAGGCCAAATTACCTTACCATGTTTCATCCCTTTTTTAGCTATTGGATAGAATATGGCATTTTTTCACTTTTCGTAATTTTCGATAGCGACATGTGGGCGTGGTCCTAGCGGATTTCGTCATCATTTTCATACCAAGATAAAATGAGTTCAATAAGCACGTGAACTAAGTTCATAAAGATATGTCGATTTTTGCTCAAGTTATCGTGTTGTTAACGGCCATGCGGAAGGAACTCAGACGGACGACTGTGTATAATAAAAATCGGGCGCGCGCATTCAGCGCTATTGGCATTTTCACAGAAAAGAGTTATCGTCATTAAAATCTATGGCCCCTACCAAATTTCACAGGATTGAGTTAATTTTGTTCGACTATGCGTTAAAGTATCCTGAGACAAATACATGAAAAATGCGGAGCACGCCCATTGAAATTTTCCTGTTATTTTGATCGTATTTTTTGTTGCACTCTATCATACTAGAGTTTGAATGTCGACATAATTTACTGCTATACTGTAATATACGTTTATTTTCTTTGAGTCTTAAGCCTATTTTTGATAATAAAACACCTGATGTGTGTGTAAATATTAATTATTCGATATTTCGCTAGTCTAAGGTCATCATCAGGACATGCAAGAAACAATACTAAAAACACTAATACATTTATCATATATTAACATTTTGACATAAGTCATTTTCACATATAAAACAAACATATAAAAAATATAGATATATTAACATAAATCATCAGCACAACTACGTTTAAGCAATGCTTTAAAGACTAAAATGCGAAAACAAAAGATAAGAATAGCGACGAATCAACAAAGAGTGTGCATGTCGTCGGCTATATCCTTAATTATTTTGTTTTCGCATTTTAGTCTTTAAAGCATTGCTTAAACGTAAGTGTGCTGATGATTTATGTTAAAATATTCTATATTTTTATATGTTGTTTATATGTGAAAATGACTTATGTCAAAAATGTTAATATTTGATAAAATTTATTAGTGTTTTGTATTGTTTCTTGCAGTCCTGATGATGACCTTAGACTAAGGTCGAAATATCGAATAAATTAAATATTTAACACAAATCAAGTGTTTTATTTATAAAAATAGGCCTTAAGCTCAAAGAAAAATAAAACTGATATATATTTTTACCGGCCATAAGTAACTCAATTATATACTGTAAAGATATTAAATTTTTTGTTAAATTTTACTTTAAAAAACAATTTTTTTAAAAAGTGGGCGTGGTCCTTCTCCGATGTTTGCTAATTTTTATCAAGCGTACATATAGTAATAGGAGTAACGTTCCTGCCAAATTTCATCATGATATCTTCACGACTGCCAAATTAGAGCTTGCAAAACTTCTAAATTACCTTCTTTTAAAAGTGCGGCGGTGCCACGCCATTGTCAAAATTTTACTAATTTTCTATCTGCGTCATAAGTTCAACTCATCTACCAAGTTTCGTCGCTTTATCTCTCTTTTGTAATGAATTATCGCAATTTTTCGGTTTTCGAAATTTTCGAATATCGAAAAAGTGGGCGTGGTTATAGTCCGATATCGTTCATTTTAAATAGCGATCTGATATGAGTGCTCAGGAACCTACATACCAAATTGCATCATAGATACCTCAAAATTTACTCTAAGTTATCGTGTTTAACGGACGGACGACGGACGGACATGGCTCAATCAAATTTTTTTTCGATCCTGATTATTTTGATATATGGAAGTCTATATCTATCTCGATTCCTTTATATATGTACAACCAACCGTTATCCAATCAAACTAATATACTCTGTGAGCTCTGCTCAACTGAGTATAAATTATTGTGGAACCACGGTTAAATGTGTTTGAACAATTTGCACAACAACGCTTATTACATAGTACAAAAGCTTTTAGTAAAATGAGTAATGTAATTGCAAGTTGTAGATCTGGTTTAAGCGATCTATGTTCTGCATATAAAATGAACAAAAGTTAAAACGTTAAGCATTAAGCTTAGAAATTAGTGAGGTGGTTGTAAATGATGAGATAGAACCTATCATGAAAAAAGGAAGCTATATATGACTTCAAATTAATAGTATAAAAAATGTATTAAAACGGGTTGTCATTGTGAAAAGCTGTGCGTGATTTCAAATTTGGGGTATAAGCATATACTTATTTGAACACCAACTTGAAATGGCGGGGTGAACTAATTGGTGCTCCATTACACCACATGGACACGTAATCTGGCATTGTTTTCGCCAGTGTACAGATCCGAAATAGGTTCTCCATATACCTCACTATCTCCTGCAGTATACCAGCAATGCTCGACATGAGCAAAAATCAACTGCCAGACTTGAAAATTAGAAGTTGGTTCCAAACTACAGTCCGTATGCTTGTATCTACAATTTTGAGCAGACATTGATCAAAAGCACTCACAACAATTATTAGAATTTTACGGCAAAACCGGAGAAATTAAAGAGGAATCACCGCACACACATTAATAACGGATTATTGCATGAATTTTCGATCAGCAAAACATACACCTCTCCTTATCGCTACATATATTCTGGAGCAGAAATAATACAAAAATGTCATCTGAGAAACTGGTATTGAAATCATTCAGTATTAAATACTATAACAAGATCATGACAGGCTGCCGGAGATACTGTAGCGTTTTCCAAGCGGATAAAGTAGCGTAACCAAAGCAGGAAGTTAGAAACACTTGGGAGAAAATAGCCCAAGCTGCATGCGTGTTAACATTTTTATATTGACAGTCAAGAAGCATTAAGGCAATATCTCGCATCGTACAGCATCTAAAATGCCTGTTAGAGTGTAAGCAGGTCCCTGGAGAGAATCGGGACAGCGAGAGAAGCATACATCTATCATTGGTCCCAGGGCATATGGGAATAGATGGGAATGAAAAAACCGAAGAACTAGCTAACAAGGAAGCGCATCACCGTGAAGCTTGCATCCGTAGACGTCCCAATTAGACTGGGCAAAATTAAGTGAAGTGCGAGAGTGTGCACATGATCGACCAAGCTGGAAAGGCGTGGGTTCAAGCGCGGGGCTGTACAGTGTCGAAAATTATGTGCAGGTCTTGGACAACCTTAGACTAACAACAGTTGCTTACTCTCATCATTCAAAAGAGAATATATAGCAGAAGAATATATAGTAAGCACGCAATGTAAAGCGTAACGTCAAGCAGCCTGTATATGACTCCAAAATCCTGCAGAGAGTAGTAAAGGTGATGGTCGCTGAGGCAAAATGTTAGGTAAAGTTTAAACACATAGTCATTAATGGTATTAATTGCTGTTTTGTGTAATACTGAAACTGATCTCGTTATAATTTTTTAGAACATGAAGAACAAATCAGCAGAAACTGTAATAACCAACATATAAGCACGACACTCTCTATCTAGCCGAAGAATTGGAGAGATACTGGATAGCATGCAGCAAACACAGGCTGTGCAATATTAAAACTGCAGCAACCAACGATGGAGGTGTTTGAAGTTGGCCGGAATACAAATTGCCACCTATATTGACTGGTGAATCGTTTTTTATTATATTATTTCCTTGTCATTGAGAATCATCAATCAATCGATTAATAAGTCACAACGAAAGAGCTCGTTGCATGCGTCGGCATATTCCTTAATTTATTTTGTTTTTCGCCGCATTATTAGTCTTTAAAGCATTGGCTAAAACGCAAGTTGTGCTGATGATTTATGTTAAATAGTATCATATATTTTTCTATATGTTGTTTATATGTGAAATGACTTATGTCAAAAATGTTAATATTTGATATGAATTTATTAGTGTGTTTTTGTATTGTTTCTTGTCAGTCCTGATCGATCCGACACACTAGACTCTAAGGTCGAATATCGATAAAGATTTATAATTTAACACACAAAATCAGTTTTTATATTATATAAAAATATGGCCGTAAGCTCAAAGAAACAATAAAACTGATCTATTTTTTACCGCCAATAAGTAACTCAATTACTATACTGTGTAATCAGATATTAAATTTTTTGTTAAGAATTTTGACTTTAAAACAATAAAAGTGGGCGTGAGTCTTCTCCGATTTTGCTACTTTTTATACAAGCGTACATATAGTAATAGAGTAACGTTCCTGCCAAATTTCATCATGATATCTTCAACGACTGCCAAATTACAGCTTGCAAAATTTTAAATTACCTTCTTTTAAAAGTGGGCGGTGCCACGCTCATTGTCCAAAATTTTACTAATTTTCTATCCTGCGTCATAAGTTCAACTCATCTACCAAGTTTCGTCGCTTTATCTCTCTTTTGTAATGAATTATCGCAATTTTTCGGTTTTTCGAAATTTTCGATATCGAAAAAGTGGGCGTGGTTATAGTCCGATATCGTTCATTTTAAATAGCGATCTGAGATGAGTGCTCAGGAACCTACATACCAAATTTCATCAAGATACCTCAAAATTTACTCAAGTTATCGTGTTAACGGACGGACGGACGACGGACATGGCTCAATCAAATTTTTTTCGATCCTGATTATTTTGATATATGGAAGTCTATATCTATCTCGATTCCTTTATATATGTACAACCAACCGTTATCCAATCAAACTTAATATACTCTGTGAGCTCTGCTCAACTGAGTATAAATAGTGTGGAACCACGTCTAAATGTGTTGAACCATTTGCACAACTCACGCTATGTGACATTAGTACAGAAGCTTTTAGTAAAATGAGTATAATGTAGATGCAAGCTTGTAGAGCTGGGTTAAGTCGATCTATCTGTTCATGCATATAAATTGACACACAAGTAAAATCGTTAAGCATTAAGCTTAGAAATTAGTCGAGTGGTTGTGTAATGATGAGATAGAACAACTATTCATAAAAAAGGAAGCTTAATATATGCTTCAAATTGAATAGTATAGAACAATGTATTAAGGTTGTGTCATTTGGAAAAGCTGTTGCGCTGTGCTATGCTAATTTGGGTCGCATATACTTTTTGAACACCAACTTGAAAAAACTGCGGGGGGCTATTGGTGCTCTCATGACAGCCACATGTACACGTAATCTGCATTGTTTCGCGGCCTGTGTACAGATCCGAAATAGGTTCTTTCCATATACCTCAGCTACTCCTGACAGTATCCAGCAATGCTTCACTGAGCTCAACTCCAGAACTGAAATTGAAGTTTGGTTCGCCCAAATACAGTCCGTAGTTCTGTACTCTACAATTTGAGCACATTAGAAGAAGCCACAACAATAGTATTCGAAGTTTACGGCAAAACCGAGAGATATATAAAGAGGAACACCGCACACATAATAACGGTTAGTGCTGAATTTTGTCGATCAGCAAACATACACCTCTCGCTTATCTGCTACATATATATCTGGTAGCAGGAACATAATACAAAAATGTCCATCTGCAGAAAACACTGGTATTGACATCATTCAGTATATAAATACTAATTAACAGATCATACAGCTGCCGCGCTACTGTCGGCGTTTAATCCAGCGGAGTAAAGTAGGCGTCAACCGAGAAGCATATGAACCTTGGAATGACAAAGATAGCCCACGCTGCATCGTGCTACCCTTTATATTGACAGTCAAGAAGCAATTAAGGCAATAATCATCGCATAGTACAGCAAGTCTATGAATTGGCGTGGTAGAGTGTAAGCAGTCCCTGGAGAGGAATCGGGACAGGGAGAAGCATACAGCTATATTGGGTCCGCGGGCTATATGGGAATAGATGGGAATGAAAAAACAGAAGAACTAGCTAAAAAGGCGGCATCCTTGAAGCTTGCTCCGTATGAGCGTCCCAATAGACTGCGGCAAAACATTTACAAGTGAAGGTCGTGAGAGGTGCACATGATCGACTCCAGCGAGAAAGGCGTGGGTTCAACCGCGGGCTGTAAAGTGTCGAAATTAGTGTGCAGGTCTTACAACCTTAGACTAACAAAGTTGCTTCTACTCATAAAACAGAGATGATAGAAAGCAAGAATATATAGTAATGTCACGCAAATGTGTAATAGCTAACTCAAAGCAGACTGTATATGACTACCCAAAATTCCTGCAGAGAGTAGTAAAGGTGATGTCGCTGCAAAATGTAGGTAAATTATAAACTATCATTACTAGGTATCATGTTTTTGTAATACTGTAACTGGATATGTAGTAAACTATAGAACCTGAAGAAACAGCAGAACATTGTAATATAACACAATAAGCACGCTGACACTACGTAGTCTGTCCGTGAGAGCATTGAGAGATACTGGAAGGCAGCACGGCAAACACAGCGGTGCATATTAACTGACAGCAACAACGATGGATGGTGTTTGAAGTTGGCCCGGAATACAAATTGCCATCACTTATATTGAGCGTGGTAAGATCGTTTTATTATATATATTTCCTTGTCATTGAATGAATATGTTTTCGTAATAGTCTTATTGGATTTTTATATTATAGATTGAGATTATGACGCAGTCTTTGCAGTCCTTTTTACCGGCGACGCGTCGTCGAAAGTTTTAAATGCTTGGGCCAACAAAGTTGTATGCCGTATTGATGTCAGAGGGCCATTTGTAAATCAACTAAGACTTACAAATATATGCTGAGTCGACATACGAAAACTTGAATAAAGTAAAAATATGACTAAATACTTCTGCATCTTATGTGTTTTTATTTTCTCTTCTCATTTTTCCGCTAGCCTGCCTACTCTGGTCGCCTGCACGTGGCCTTGTGCCGTTGCGAAAGAACGTTATTAGAAAAGGAGTAGACAGCAAAAAACAGATAACGCGATTTACAATTAAGCAGATGCAGCCAAAATGCGTTGTTATGCAATACGTCGCATCAATCGTAGGCTCTTGAAGAGTCCATCAGAGTTTACGTCGAGAAAAAACCCTACTCAGCCTTCATTATGCATTTTCGGCAAGGATATCCCAGAATGTGAATGAGTGATATTTGCTATCGACGGGATAAACATTCCTTTAAACAAGTGTAGTACGAGCTACTAGACCGAATATGTTTGAAAATATTTCATAGTTCTTTGGTAATACCCAAAATCATGCGCCACATTTGGACCTTCATAGAGAAAATGTGGTTATTCTTGAAGATGCCTGTAAATGTCAATTTTCCGAAAGTCAACACAGTGTATGTAATGCAATTAAAATTAACGAATGATGTTTCAATAAAAATAATAATAAATACAAATACAAATAATTACATAGTCGAAAACGGCACTGTCTTTTTATTGTATATTGTAACGTAGCGTTACAATAAACCACTTGTACTTATGCTGTTGCATAGTCAACAACACTAATAGCAACCAATGAAAAAGAACAATAATGTGCGTTGACTTCTCACCAGTTTCTAGCATAGCCAAAACCACTTGTACTTATGTTTCATAGCGTATGCCCAACAACCACCATGATAGCAAACCAATGAAAACCCACACGCACAATAAATGGTGCGTTGACTTCTCAACCAGTTTGCGGCATACCCACCATATAAAACATTGAATTGCATTTTGCAATTCAGTCTCGCAGCGTGAGCCAGCCGTAGGGAATGTGGTTGCCGTTGTAAAAGACAAAATTGCCACTCCGGCTAGCTGGCCGAGTGGTGAAGGGGGCGCGGTCAGGGCGGCGGGTCAATCCTCCACAGAGTTGGACTCGACGCGAGTGGTGTCTTCGGACTATCCGTCCCTCCGTCGCCCACCCTCGGTGTGGAGCGGCCCGCTGCCTTAATGCACCAATAACCCCCTCCCCGCGGCTCGGAGTCCTGCCAGCGGAAGGGGTGGCCTTGCCTTGACTTGTCATGGCGCTGAGTCATAACACCTTCACACTGCGGCATGGACGACGCGATAGTGGTGTCTTCTGGACTGTCCTTCCCTCCGTGTCGCCCACCTCGCGTTGAGCGGCCGCTGCACTTAATGACCAATATGCCCCTCCCCTCTCAGCTCTGATTTGAGTAGGCTGGCACCCGGAGCGGAGGATGGAGCCACTTTCCCTCTAGGTAGACTTGGGAGGAAGTTTTTGAGGGGTGCGGCGTTTACGTCGCGCGCAGTCACCCCCCTGCTGCACCAGGAGACGCGAGTGTGTCTTCGGACTACCCTCCCTCGTCCGTCATGTCTGGTAAGGAAATGACTCGCCGCACCGAACGACCGCACGACCCCTCTCCGCAGCTCTGTTTCGGCCGTGAGCCGATGCTGTGCGCACAAGGGGCTACCGCTGTGCCGTTAAGTGCACTTCCCCTCCGCAACGGGTCGACCCACGGCGCCTCGCGGTACAACCCCACCCCCCTTACGCACCTCTACTAGTGTGCAAGTAGGGAGGGGGGGTGTCCAGCGGTGAAACCAGCACTAACCCGAGTCCTCGCAGTTCTCCCGCAGGTGACTGACCCCGCCGATTACCGCGCCTGCCGAAGACGTTCGATCAGCGCCGATCCTGCCTGAAGCCGACCGACAATACAAGTCGCTGGTAGTCCATCCTATCCGCCCGGAACACGCTGCCGCTGTCGGGTAAACCCGTCGCCAGCCCATCTCCCCCCTCTCACCACGGCCCTGGTACGCGCCTTAGCCACACGCCGCATCGTCGCCCCTCTGGTGCCGCGCTGCTACGGACGACCGTGGCCGTTCGCCATCCTATCGCCGTTAGGCCGCTGCATCCGTCGCGCCGCTGCTACGACGTCCGTTGGCCGTCCGACATCCTACCGCCGTTAGGCCGCTGCATCCTACGCCGCTGCTACGACGACCGTTGGCGTCGCACCCTTACACGCCGTTAAGCCGCCTGCATCCGTCACGGCTCGTCTGCTACGACGGTCCGTTGGCCCG
>JARSSU010029730.1:0-47216 GCA_029619165.1 Eurosta solidaginis
AGGCCCTCGTTCTGCTTAGTGAGGAGCCGGATCGCAAATTCTCTGGGGCGGTCCGCACTCCTGGGGAGGAACATTGTCACGTTATGCGTGGGCGGTATGTCATCCCCGCGCCTTGTGCATAATTGTGTCCCTGTCCACCCCTCGAGTGCTGGCACTATTTCCTCGAGCCACCTTGCAGTTTTCTCGTTCTCGCAGTCAACAAGGAGGAGCCCTGCTCGGAAGTACACCCCGCAAAATACTAGAGCATGCCCACACCCCCTGAACACTCCATCCATAATTAGCTCCTGGAGATTTGTCAGGTCCTCTTGACTTAGGGCATCCGCTGGGTAGTTCCTGGGCAGCACAGCCACTCGGGTACCCCTGAGGGCGTCCGAGTAGCTCTGCTGTCTTGGTGCTGCTTCAGCGGGTCTCCCAGTCGCCCTGGTCCAATTCTCCCGGCGCATGGTTGCCGTGTTCTGCAGAGCATGGGCCCGTTGCCTCTTTGAACTGGGAGTTTCCTCCGGTGTGATCTGCCCGATCCTACGCTTTCCAGCGGGAGCGGGTGTATGCTGGCCAGCCGCCGCTGGCTGTTCTTTACTTCCGACTTTGTTTCTCAGTTCGGCGGTCGCTGTACTGTGCTCGTGGGCTGGTTTATGCCTGTGCTCGTCTGCCCTGGCTCTTGCTTCCTTGGGCGACAGGCCCTCGTCAAGGTATCGGAGATACCATTTTATACCAGACCCACTTAGTCCAGACGCCATTTATCTGTAAGCGATCCTGGTCTGCCCGGTGGTGGTAGTGCAGGTTGCCTGCCCCTGTTATGTCTTCTGTTGGGCCGCTTCCACTCTTCCCGGTTTCGCTCGGTGTCGCTCCCTTTCTGGGACCTATCGTAGCTGCCTTGTGAGCTGCTTCCAGAATCCTGCTTCGACGGTGAGCGCCCATGTTTACTTGGCTCCCTAGAGGGCCTGCTGTGGTTGTTTTTGCTGCCTTCGTTCAATTGTGTAGAGGTACCGTCGGAGCTACGCTTAGTTGTTGTACCTCTTTCCTCGGGGGCCCCGCGCTGCTCTATGGTGGTACTGGGCCCCCCATGGTTCGCGGGTTTGTTCCTGGACGCCTGCCCCTCCTGATCCCCTTTTTTGATGTGCCCGCGCTGCTCACCAGTGGCTGAGATGCCTCTGTGGATCGCGGGTTTCGTCGTCTTTTGCTTACTATGCTCTTCTGGCCCGCGTTGCTTTCCTTGAGTTTCTGTATTGCCCTTAGGGTTTGCGGGTTTAAAAGCCCGTTCTCTGCGCACTCCAGCGCTGGTGGAGGGAGATTCATCGTCCTTCATATGCTCTAAAAAGAGCATTGCCTCCTCTCTCTCGAGGCTCTCCAGGAATTTCCTGGAGTACTTGCGTGGCCTGCTACTGCTTTGCCCGCTGCTCTTCTTGGAGCCCGTTTTCTTTGTTGCGTTGCTGTTGTTGTTTGTTTTTTTGTTGTTTTGATTTGTTTGTTTATCCATTATTTGCCGTACGACAACATGCTTGAGAAAGAATGTAATTCCTTCTTTTTATTGCACTTTTTAAAGAATCTAAAATATATTCCAGACGTTTTTACACATCACTTGATCCTGAAGAATTTTGTATACCAAGCGTATGTATTTGTCCTGGTCAAGTATTACGTATATGATCATACCACAAAATAGATAAACACAGGTTCAATATATTGCTTACCAGAAGTGCGCAGAAATTTCTTCATCTTTCTCCTCTCCCTGGAAGCCACCAAAACAATAAAGCTAAATTTTTAAAAACAAAAACTACAAAATATGTATTTCCTCAAGCGTCCGTAAATTAGATAGTGATGAAACTTTCGATGCCTAAAGAATCGAACGATTAAAAAAAAATCGATTCTACATTTCTAAAAAAAGATCGATTAAGAATCGAATCGAAATCCAGCTCTATACCTAACAGCAAAACAAAACTATTTTCACCAAAAGCTTAGTAAACAAGTCTTCTTCTGCTTTGTCTGCAGTATAAGCCATCAACAATATTAGAAAACAAAAATACTTCTTCAAAAAACAAATGTTCGACTTGCTGCTGGAGCAACGAATTGCTTCTTCACAGCATGCTTGTTGGTGTTGTTGTTGTTAGCTTTCGATTGTGTAACCTTTTGCGTAGGGGTTTCTCGTTCAAGACGTTGTCAAGTTGACTTTGTGTAAACCTAGGTTTTTTCAGCTTTGTTCACTTGGTTTATGTAGGCAAACTTAGTCAATGTATAGCCTTCGTTGGTGCCGTTGAGCTATTGCTGCTGCTGTTATTGTTGTTGCTGCGAATGCTGATTGTGTTGTTGCTTTTGTTGTTTTCCTTCTTCACATTTCAAATGCGCCTTGTCGACTCTTTGTTGTTGTTAGTCATTTAATTATTTTTATAATTTTTTGTAATGTTGCGTGGGATTCTAATGCCAAAGTGTGGCCACGAGCTTTTAGGCGAACTCCAGCACAGTTTGGGGCCTTAGTCACGCATTCATACATACACAAACATTATTTCTATTGACTATTCACAGCCTAAAGTTTACATACTTATATATGTACATATGTATGTGTATGTTGTTGTATATAGGGATGTCTTTATGCAATAATTTTTTATTTTTATTTTTATTTTTTTTTCAACTCAGTTGCGTTACTTTGTCGTATTGACTTTGGTATTGAAAAACTGGTTTCCACTTTGCTCACTTCAAAAACCAAAAAATAAAAGATTAAATAAACCTAACGAAAAGCAAGAGTTTGAAAAAAAAATAAAAATTTCAGCTCCTGTTGGCTTTTTATTACAAAATGTTTATAGCCGGGGTGCTATTACATACTTTAGGCATACAGTCATCCCTCGCTAAGTGCAATAGGTGAATATTAGGATAACAGTGTCCATTAAGACACAGCGATGGCTTGAAATATTTTTCCCATTCCAGCTTAATATCTCAAGAGTCAGCACCATATAAAAACTATCTTAATGGGAAACTGCCCGCCACTGAAAAACATGTACATTTGCGGTCAAAATCTGAGTAGTGCTTATGGTTCATTTCAATTAAGTGGCAAAGTTTTTCGGTGTCCCCTGTAAAATACATTAGACTAAGAAGTTAACTTCAGAACATGAAATCACTTGTTAGGATCAACATGTTGGTTTTGTTAAATTTGTATGAAATTAAAATTACAAGAGGTTCTTAGTCAGTCAAAATCTTAGTAGTCCGTAAAAAAGTGTATAAAAAATTTATTTAATCGGGACTATCTTTGTGAAAAATGAGGTTAGCTTATTTAGTTTATTTAGTAATACCGAGAAACATCATAGGTTGCTCACCAACAATGTTACGTAATGCCATCAAGTACCAACCAAGTGGCAAAAAGCGTGGAAGAAAGCCAGCAATGTCGGTAAGAGAAGTTAAATCCGTCGTCAGATACTTAAAACAGTTTCCATTTTCGGCTGCTACTGAAAAGGTCTTCAAGCCTTGAAACTGTTCATCGGCATTTGCGTGAGCATGATCCGGGTGATCTCAGTCCAAGGAAAGTACCGTTGTTGACTAAAACGCATGTACCAAAATACACACCGATTTGCCAAAGAAGATTTGAATTGGCCCTCTGCCAATTTTTATGATCGGAGGAGTTGAAGATTGTCATGTAGACTCAGAGAGAAAATCGTTCTAAAAAGAACGAAACAAGTTAAATTTTTAGTATTTATTTGACAAGTTAATTATAATGAAATCTTTTATAGTACAGCGAACAGTTGTTATAACAACTGCACTTTATATAATACTTCCTGGCATAGTTATGTATATAGTTTTATATCTAAGCTATATTTCAAAAAATAGATGAGAGTAAAGTAGCAACAGAAAGGTTAAGGAGTAAAGAGAAATATGTAGAGAAAAAGCTATGAAGAATACGTCCATAGTTGTTTCGGTTTAGAAAGTTTCTCACAGCAGTAAGAATATAATCCCAGAGTCGTATGGTGTTGACGAAAAACAAACTAGTAAATTCTGCGTAGTGGAGGTTAAAACTGGGGGCAGCTAAGGTGAGAGATGAAATTTCAATTGTTTGGACGTTGCAGCAAAACAACGACCCGAAATACATTGAGGTTAAAAATCTTAGTAGCATTGTTGCTAAATTAGCTATTAACCTACCAAAGCAGCCTACAACCGCTGAAATTATTGCTGCGAATGCTGAGAGTGTAAAGCCAATAAATTCAAAAATAAAGGAAAACATAATTGCAAATGAGTCAGAACCTCAAATGAGCACAAATGATGACGTTACTATTTTGCCTTCCCCTTCTGTCAATGATGTACCTAATGATAGTGAAATGACGTCAACGTCCCAATCTAAAGTGCGTAATGCTGCAGGCACTAAAAATGTTAAGCGTAAGCTAGCAGTGACACCTCATGCTGCGTCGCAAGCCTCTGCTACGCCTACATTTGCATCTGTTGCTAAATCTGCTGTTGCTTCGGTAAATGTACCAGCATCCACAGTGCGCCAAGTAACCCAGCGGGAAATTCAAGCAAAAAGTACTCGAAGGAAATTAAGTAAGCCCATTGTTATTGGTAATTGTAATACCAGCGAGTTAAAAGTAGTTCCAGTTTTCAAGTTTCTGCATATTTCGTCATTTTCGCCTACTATTAAGGAATCTGATATATTATCGTATGTTTCAAGTCATGCTAAAATTGAACCCAATTTATTGATATGTCATACATTGGTAAAGAAAGACATTCCCATAGATAGCTTAACCAAAGTCAATTTCAAGTTGGGTGTTTCGGAATGTTCATTTGATAAGGTGCTTAATCCAGCTATATGGCCTGAATTTGTGAAAATTCGTCCGTTTCGTTTTTTTCACCAAGAAGGTGTATCAACACAACAACGATAACCAGTTCCGTTAATAACAATCCTGCCAAAAAATAAAAATATATTATCAAAATGTTTCTGGGTTGAGAACCAAATCTAAGCTGCTTTATGCCTTGAGCTCGCACCTGGACTATGATATTTTTGTTCTCGTTGAGACGTGGCTAAACGAGAGTTTCTTTGATAATGAATATTTCGATTCGAATTTATACAATGTGTTTCGAAAGGACCGTGATTATATTAAAACTGGTCACAGTAGAGGCGGAGGTGTTCTTATAGCAGTTAATCGGAAATTTCGCTCGTCACTCGTGACATTAAAGAATGATGATACATTATTGGATCAGCTCTGCGTGGCAGTAAAAGGCGTTTCAAACATTTTAATCTGCGCTTCTTATATACCTCCGACAAGCAACGATATGCTATACCGAGCACATGTGGACAATATTTTAGCAGTAGCATCTAGTCATAATAATGATAGTATCTGTGTCATGGGTGACTTCAATTTGGGAAATATTGTTTGGTCTTATATTGATGATAGTAATGAGCTATATGCAAATAACGTAAATAGTATATCTGAATCCTACTTGGTTGATAACTTATCCAGTTGCGGCCTTTCTCAGATAAATGGTTTTCAAAATCGGCTTTCTCGCATTTTAGACTTAATTTTTGTCAACGATAATGTACATTTTTCTTTATTTGAATGCCTTGATCCTTTATCTACTCCTGGTATTCATCATATACCATTCGTTTTAAAGGTCGAATTCTATGAGTTTAATTCGGTTCATTATGATGAACAAGTTACTAATTTCTGCTTCAGTCGAATGGATGCCGATATGGTTAACCTTGCAGTTGATGCCATTGATTGGAATTCAATATTTTCCAACGTTGATGTTGCCAACTGCTTTGAAATCTTTAAATATAAGTTAGGTGAGATCTGCGTTAAGCATATCCCAATCCTTAAGAAACCCAGATATAAAATACCTTGGTATACAAAACGATTGTTAAAAGTTAAGAATTTAAGAAACAAATATTTCAAGAAGTTTAAATTGTCCAAATCTGTTATATATAAAGACAAATTTCTGTTTTATTCAAGTAAATTTAAATCCATGAACAGGGACTTGAAGCGTAATTATACTCGTAAGTTCGAATCGGATATAAAGCAAAACTCGAAATCATTTTGGAGATATGTCAATTCCAGAAAATCGTGTTCGAGTATACCTTCTGTTGTCTATCTCAATGAGACCAAAGCGCACTCCACTATTGAAGCTGTTAATCTCTTTGCTGATTTCTTCAAGTCAAACTTTGAAGCTGGCACTGATTTTGATCAGGTGTGTTACACGAACATAAATTCCCCAATAAATTTTGGATCGCTAACCCTAACGCTCGCTGATATAGAAGAAGGAATCCGACAACTGAAGATTTCTACTAAAACCGATGTGGATGGGTTGTCTTCATACCTATTAAAAAAATGTTCTGCCCTTGCTTCCCCATTGTTAGTTCTGTTCAATAAATCACTTGAACGAGGAGTGTTTATTGATGCGTGGAAAGTCAGTTCTATCACTCCAGTGTTTAAAAGTGGTAATAAGAACAATATTGCGAATTATCGGCCAATTTCAAAGATATCCTCAGTCTCAAAACTGTTTGAGGCTATAGTTAAAAATAAAATTTATTTTACGGTAAATCACTTGATCTCCGCTCAACAACACGGTTTTGTTAAAGGTCGCTCAACAGTCTCAAACCTCGCCGTATTTTCGGAATACTGCATTTCTGCGTTTCAAAATCGCCTTCAAGTTGATTCAGTTTACACTGACTTTTCAAAAGCTTTTGACAAGGTGAACCACACAATTTTATTATTGAAACTGACAGCTCTAGGGTTTCATTCCACTCTTTTAAAATGGCTTGAATCCTATCTCTCCTCTCGTAAATGTGTGGTTACGGTTGATGGGGCATCATCTGATCCTTTCATTGCGACTTCTGGGGTTCCGCAGGGTAGCATACTGGGCCCGCTTCTCTTCGTAATTTTCATCAATGATATAACCAGCTGTTTCAATTACGCAAATTTTCTTTTGTACGCTGATGATCTTAAGATTTTTTCGACAATTACGAGCAATGAAGACATGGTAAGGCTACAATCTGATATAGACAATGTTGCCGACTGGTGTAAACGTAATAAGTTGAATCTTAATATAAAAAAGTGCTCACATGTTTGCTACTCAAAGTCTCGCTGTCCGTTACCCACATGGTATAAAATCGATGGTCTTCGATTATCCACTTTAAGTGAAATTACTGATCTTGGTGTTGTATTCGATTGTAAATTTCTGTTTCAAACCCATTTGAATTACATAATAGCGAAGGCATATTCAACACTTGCCTTCATCAAACGATTTAGCTCTGATTTTACCGATCCTTACACATTAAAATTGCTATACACCTCTCTTGTGCGGTCTAAATTAGAATACGCCGTCTTTATCTGGAGGCCATTCTATAATTGTCACATTACCAGGCTTGAACGTGTGCAAAAAGTTTTTGTTCGCTTTGCCCTACGGTCGTTGCATTTCAACGACCCGATTCCTTCTTACAGTAGTCGCTGTTTGCTCATAAGCCTAAAATCGTTAAACAGCAGACGTTCTATTCTGTCTCTCACCTTTGTTTTTGACTTGATAAGTGGAGCGATTGACTGCCCATTTCTGCTGGCCAGAATTTGTTTCAATATCCCACAGAGGAGTCTACGCAATCACGATACTTTCTGGCTGGACACGGTTAGAACAAATTACGCGTCTAATGCTCCAATTTCAAGAGCTTTAAAAGAGTTTAATATGCTATCAAATCCTGTGGGTCTGGACTTTTCCTCCACAAAAAATATGTTTAAATCGATATTAAATGACTTATGTACGTAAACTTTTAGGTAACTTTTAGTTTTTACGATTAAATAACTGTGTGTCTATTTTTTTTTCTTGTAATCTGTATGAAAATGTTCACATTTTCTAGATTAAAACGAGATAAATAAATAAATAAATAAATAAATAAATAAATAAATATATGAGCTAAGTAGCAAAAAATGGTTTAAGGAAAGCCATATCAAAGTCTTGGAATGGCCGCCACAGTCACCACATATAAACACAATTGAAAATTTGTGGGTTGATGTCAAGGAGGCAGTAGCACAACGCAAACAAACATCGAATGAATACGCAACTATGGGAAGCTGTAAAAAGCGCATGGGCTCGATTTCGGTTGAAGGATGCCAAAAAGCTTGTTGACTCAATGCCACGTCGCTTTGCTGCAATTCTAAAGAATAAAGGTCGTGCAACTAAGTAGGTACTAATTTAAATATAAGCCTGTAGGGTTCCTTTTAATATATATGTTATAAGTTTTACTTTTAACTTTACATACTTTGTAATTTCAGTTTATTAGTTTATTCAATTATTTTATTTTCATTTTTGATTTACATATTTCAAAAATTTTCAGTCAGATAAGAAATTTGAAAATAACTATATGTACGCGTTCATTTCTTCGTATTTTAAAATAATAAAGTGTTTATATAATTTAATATTTACATGTGGTTGTCTTAACCACAAAGCCCTCACCCTATGTAAATATATACATGTGTAAAAATTTTACTTACAGTTTATTACACTACTAAGTTTTTGACAGCACAAAATTCGCTGCAGTTTTTCTAAATATTTATTTATCTTGTTAAAATATATAAAGGAGGAAATTGTTTAACGATTTGATTTGTTAGATATTTGGGCTATAAGAAGGAAAATTTTTTTAGCAGCGATTATAGGAAATTTTTTCATCCATTTGTTTTAAGTATGCTCACTACTTAGATTTTGGCCGCAGCTATATTACATGTTTCCTAAGAGGTTGGAGCTCATAAATCAAATAAAATATTTTTTCCAGTCTCACCGCTCCAAACCGTAGTGAAAAGGTTAAAAACATCAATAAACTTTACTCGGAGACGGTTAAGCAGTGAAGCACTCAATGAAGGCTCAACAAATTATAATAATTCTTACCTTTATCTAGTACTAAGAAGTGATAATACTATGAGAAACGGTTAAGGGCTGTCGCACAATAATAAAAGTTAATTATTTAACATATTGAATGTTAAAATGGTATTCTGAACTTATTTCTTTTACTTTTTATTTTTTTGAGTCTCCATAGAAAAATTTTATCCTTGATCCTTTGCGATCCCCTTTAACAGTTTGCAATCAATCAAAATGTGCGTGTAGTTTTCTCACTTTGGATTACCGTTTAAAGCGATGAAACTGGATTTTATTTGAGTTTATAAGAATCACCCCTATGTAAATCCAGTTTAAATAATAATATCAAAGACAATTTAGAGATGGAACAACTTGGGTTTAAAGTGAGTTCTGGCACACCGCTTCCTGAAATTATATCGAAGGCCTACTGTATATAGTGCATACATACTTATAGTATATACACTCGTGGCCACGCAAACTTTACCAAATTTTTTTGAAATTCGCATTCACGACGATTCTATTTTTTCGAAAATTTAAATACTTAGGCTGACGACAGACAGCTCGCTATGCTAGGCGGGAAGCAATTCTTATTTTCTTATATTTTCCGTTTTGGAACTCTGAAAACTTTTACAAACTTCCATAAGAAATCAGATCATGAGCAGGTCTGACAACCTTAGATTAACAAAGTTACGCTTATCATTAAAAAGCGGGTGATAAAGGCTCATTATAGGGTATTCTGACCGGACACAGCTTTCTAGTATTAGATCCTTTAAAATTAGGCCTTGTTAGTGTTACCAGATGTAGGAAGTGCGTAGTGGAGGATGAAACGATCGAAAACGCTTTGTGCCGTGCCCTACGCTCGCAAGGCTAAGACTCCAGCTGTTAGGAGTGGCCAAGAGGATGGAGTCGCTTTATAGCATAGTTCGCGGTTTCTGATAGCAGTTAAACAATTTGGCCTCACCTACTCTCCGATGTCTTTACAGTAAAGGCAGAAATGGGTGAGTGCGAAAATCTTAAACTACTAGTCAGCAGAAATGAAGCCTTCAAGTTTTACTCAAACTGTTGCAACAGATCGGAGGTCTCCAAGACGTGGCAAAGAAAGAAATCGGAGACCTGATAACCGATGTGCAGAGAGTACTAAGATTATGGAGGCAATAGTTCTATGTCCTCTTCAATGAAAACAGCGATTCAAAACCCAGGTAAAATGATGAACCCGATCGCGCAATCGATGATGATGGAAGTAATGTTCCCCAATCCGACTGTTACGGGGTAGGAATAGCGAAATCTAAATTAAAACCAACAAAGCCTGACGCATCGCGGAATCAGCCTTCTGTGCACTGCCAGCCTACTGTGAATCGGCTGATTGGATCTTATCAGTGCGGCTTCAGACCTGGTAAATCTACCATCAACCAGATTTTCACTATGCGCCAGATCTTGAAAAAAAATAACGGAAAAATAGTGTTGAAAATCATCACTTTTCGTCCGTTTCAAAGCCGCTTTCGACAGTATGAAAAGAAGCCGCCAATGCCGCAAAACATATAAGGTTGTGCAAAATGACGTGGAGCAACAACATCAACTCAGTCAGAATTGGGAAGGACCTCTCCGAGCCGTTCGAAACTAAACGATGTTTCAGACAAGGTGATCCTATATCGCGCGATTTCTTTCACTTGATGCAAAAGACAATTTTACGATACTTATACGATATAGAAAAATATTCCATAAAACCGGCCTAAACACCGGCCTTGCTTACTCAAAACTGAGAACAGAAGCGAAATATTGGTGTAATAGTGATAGAGGACAAAACGAAACTCCTGTCATCAAGAAAAGAGTCGGCAAACTTGCGCCTAGGTAACTGGCACCAGGCACTGTTGACAGCCATAATTTTGAAATAGTAAAGGACTAAGTTTATTTGGGAACCCAAAAAACAACGTCAGTGTAGAAAACCAGCAAAGAATCACCCTTGCCAACAAATGTTACTTTGCACTGGGTAGACACTTGTAAATGAAGACCTCTCTCGGCCAACAAAGATCATGATCAACAAATCACTTATCGTGCTCGTCCTGTCATATGGTGCAGAAACATGGACCATGACGACAGCAGTTAAGGCGGCTCTGAGAGTGTTCGAGGGCAATGTTATTCGAAAGATTTATGGGCCTCTACGCATCGACGACGGCGGGTACCGAAGGAGATTTAATCATGAGCTGCAGACACGAACATAGTCCAGCAAATCAAAACACAGCGGTTATTGTGGCTTCGCCATGTTGCGCGCATCAAAGATGATGCTTCGACTAAATTTATGGAAACCCGCCCATGGAGACATGGAAAATGATTGAAATTCCCCCTTGTGTGACAATTGGTTCCTGTTAGCCCAACGAAGAAGCGACTGGCGCACCTTGTTGAACGGCTATAACTGTTTAAAAGGCTAAGTGCCCATTAAGTAAGCTAAGTAAGGTGGGCATGGCCGCGAGTGTACAGGTGAGCTAATATTTATGTAGGTCTGTACATCATTTTGTTTTTAAGCTTTTACACACGTCCGTACATATGTCCATATGTATGTGTGTATGTAAAAATACCGCAGCACATTTGAAATAAATTGAAAAAAAAATCGAGTTTCATTTTGTCATTGGCGACTTGTAAAGTGGTTTTTTAGCTTGTCCTCCTCAAAGCCTTTTAACTCCTATTGAAATATATGTACATACATATGTAACACAAATATTTTTTATACATATGTACATACATTTGTACATAGGTACGTATATCCATATGTTGTCGGTAATTTTTTTGGCGGATCCAGTTTCCGTTGAAAATGCGAAGGTGGCATTAGATGTCATTATTTATGTATTTTTCTACATATTACATATGTACGTATGTATCTATACCTGTATTTATATATGTACATTTGTGTAAATATGGGCGCCACACGTTGATTTGTTGTTGAACAGAGCTTTTGCTGAAACAAACAAATAAAATATTGAATAAGGATCAGCCGGCGAAAAAAATATTTTTCAATTACGAAGAACCAGTTTTTAAATTTTTATTTGAATAAAAACCATTTATACTAATTAATTCTTAATTGTAAATCTTTCGCATATCTTTACATTTGTATAAAAACATTAGGGTGGTCCCTCACCAATTTTTTCCAAACTCACCCCTCAAAACAGTTACACACTGGTCAAAAGTATCACATATAAGTTTTGGTCCCAATTTGAGACGGTTGCCCCACAGGGTTCAAAGTTAAGATTGAAGATTGGTTCCGATTGGAAAAGGTTAAAGGGGTGTAACACAGCCTACAATCTGAATTTGAACCCCAGTACGGACACGCCTTAGCTGTTTCCAGTCAGGCCAAAATTTATGTTATTATACATATTTATTTTACCTTTTGTAGCTTTTTGAGATTGGAAGACTTTTATTTGATTTTAAGGACGCACATGTATGTATATTAATATTTAGGCAAACAAAATTTCAATAAATCCCAAAGCGGATGTTTTGATCTTCAAAGTAATTTCGCACCGGTATATTGACGTCAAAGGAACCTTGCAAAATTTATTTGCTCAGACAGCGCTGAAATCTATGCAATCACTCATTGCTTTAGCTATCTTCACGAGACGACTCAGAGCTCCAATATCAGTCTTATATCTTAGGGCCCTTACAGGAGAACTTCATTGAACAGAACTACAACTATGCGACTGATCTGCCTAGGAATCTGCATCTATTCCGCTTCGGTGCATAGTCGGGCGACAGAATGTTGCTGACCAAGAACTGCCAACTCCCCTAATGCAGTGTATTATGCGGACCAAGCAATTGGATGATTGCTGCTAGATGTTATATTCAGCAGCGTTTGAGCAAAGCTTTTACTATACCCGACCGCATCGAGATGTTGGTGCCGTAAGACAATGCTGTGGCGGGCGATTTTTCACCGCAGACTGCTGGGTCCGCTTTGTCGGACAGATGATTATACATACACTAGGTTTAACTCTAAACTTTGATTGGCTAAGGCTAAGAAGAACCAGAGAATGGTACAAGCGCAATATAAGCAAGCGAGGGGAACGGTCACTCAGTGAGCTCGGTAAGGAATAGAGTTGAGAAGAAAACTAGAAAGAGAGGGGAAGAGAGTACTCACAATGCCAGGCAGCATGCTTGGCAAGAGCCTGTGGGGCAGTATTAACAGCTCGAAGCTGTTCCCTGACAAGAAATTTGCTAAAAGCAGTAGAAAAGAGGACGAAAAAATGGACGTCTGGAAGAAGAGCGCACAAGTTTCAGAACTGTGAGTCAACTTAGATATCTAACTCTACAAAGCAGAGCGGAGGTCGAACTCGTAATAACGAAAAACTTTGTTTCTCGATAGCTGCAAATAAAAAAGGGGAAGGATATAGTTGTGGTATACGAAGTAGAGATGAAGTGGTTGATAAGCTAATGGTAGGTAACAGGGACACTACCGCTTACTCGGTGATTTAAAAGGGATATAGTTATAGACTATGTTCGCCCGAAAAGACGGAGAAATTACGAATCATTCCGCGACTGAGGTGCTTAGAGATCTCAGCAGATTTTTCGGACAAATGTTACCAAAAGTGGATATCTGTAAAAAGTAGCCACTCTGATCCTTTGATTTTGCGGGGTGGTATAAAGAGGGTTCAGTAGATAAGGTGCAGTAATAACGCTACCTTGAAATTTCAAGGCGAGTTGCTCGAAACCTCCAAAGGCAAGGCACAATAACCCGTTTTAAGGTGTGGGTCAGTATCCCCTGAAAGCGCTAGGTATGGATCCTATTTGCGGTATATTCGTAGGGCACGCTGAACCTATTGCAGTTTAGAATGCAGGTGTACCTACAAAGGATTGGAAGCAACTCG
The DNA here is from genome assembly GCA_029619165.1 of Eurosta solidaginis. NCBI lineage: Eukaryota > Metazoa > Arthropoda > Insecta > Diptera > Tephritidae > Eurosta > Eurosta solidaginis. The sequence continues at coordinate 13,656 of JARSSU010029730.1, forward strand.
GGAAACTAGGTACATGCAGCAGTGTTAGTATTAGATCCTCCCATAAACAAAGAGCGTGACCATGTGTTGTATGCGAAGCTTGACAAATTCTTTGGTGCGTGGATATTCTACGCCACGAACATAAATTATAATACGCTAGAAGTAGGCGAGGTTGAGAGGAAGCTCGAGGGCTCACGGCGGATATCCTTTATAGGCACAACAAGGCTGCTTGCCTTCTAGATATTTTAGCATTACTATAAAGCGACATCGAGCAAACTCCTGACAATTCATATATCAGCTTCTGATCTCTGTCAATATTGTAGAAATTTTGAATCACGGCAAAGACTGGACCAAATTCTAGAAATATGTAGAAATAAAGCTTGGACAACTCAAGGAGGTTGCTAGTTTAGTGGAAAGGGATATCTCTTTGTCAGTGGTGATGATGACTGTGTACAACAGAGATAGCGCTATAGAAGGATTTTGGTGAAGCTAAGCAACCTCGCTTTTTGTAGTAAATATTGTTGTTGTCGGCGCAGGCGCAGTAAGATGTAGGTTCGTTCGTGAAGCTGCTAATTTACATATGCTTGCGGCACTCTGGTAGCTTTTGAATCTAATATAAAATTGTATGACTTTTGTGATATTTATTGCTATGCTTTTGTTGTTGCTCTTTAATGTATCAATCGCTCCCGTCATAACACCGGCGGCCGCCGTGGTGTGGTGCTAGCGTGCTGCGCCTACCACACCGAGGTCCTGGGTCCAAGTCGCGGGCAGAGACACTTGAAAATTTACAAAGAAGTTTTTCCAACCGGGGTCACCCCTCGGCAGTGATTGGCAAACACTCCGAGTGTATTTTCTACCATGAAAAACTTCTCTGTGAAATATTTATCTGTCTTGCAGCTGCCGTTCGGAGTCGGTTAAAACACGTAGGTGCTGTCCTGCCAGTTTGTAGAAAAAACTTGAATTGGAGCACGACCTACATTAAAAGAGAATCTTTGCCTAAATCTTCTCGGAGGTAAAACGCGTAAATTATTTATTTTTTTCTTTAGAGATAGATTTTGGCCAGCGAACAACTGGTATCCTTGTTAAAGAAGCTCAATGATTTCTCGCTGGGTGCTGTCCATGCTTTCAGTCTGGATATTTACTTTTCCTCTCCCTTTTTCCAATAAAACGCTTATCTGCTGAAACCCTATGGCTTTGACAAACAAAAGAAGACGCCTTAGTAATCAACGTCACGGGGATACATGAAGAAGCAATATCCGATCACATGACTAAGCTGACTGACACGCCATAGAATGATAGTGTGCCATAATAGTTAGCCAGGATAAAACTCTGCTTTAGTCCTTATTAGGTGCATAGAACTATTTATTTTTAAAACTATTGTTACTTACACTTCTTTAGACTGGTGTTCGAAGACCATACAAAAAACCGCAATCGCTAAATTATATAAACTGCATCGCCTGGTCTGTGTTGGTGCGATTAGAACGCCCTTCTATTGATTGTCCTAGTGCCCTAGTAATAATGCCTCTATTCCCTATTCCGATTTAGTAAGATGTCACACTGGGGCCATTAAGACTTAAAAATTTTGGGCTAAATATCGGAAATTTGCCGGGCATATGAGAATGCATAAACAATTACATAATGCAAGTAACAAGTAACACAGGATCTCGAGAAACTTTGAAGAGCCCATTGTGATCTGGGAGCTATGGAAAACGTGGAATTCATATTCAGACTCTTAGAGAGATATTACATGGATGGATCAGCAGGATGCTGCCCTATAAATTTTTCAAGCGGTAGCCCATGCAGAAGAAGTTTGAGGTAGAAAATGTCCAGTAAGAGGTTTATGCTCTAATACCAGACAGGAACGCGTAATCTGCAATCTCGCACAAATGGTTCTATGTTCTTAGATTAATGCATTCTGGTTCTAAATGTTCTAGAAGGCAAAAACAAAGTGTTTCGGGTTACGTACCAAGGATTAAGGAAAATGAAGATATTGAATAGACCAACTGGGAACTATACCAGCATTTTATGCCTTTCACATTTCAAGTGGCGCTGGATTGGCAAAATGGTGCAAAAGGCAAGCCAAACTCTTAGCACTGGCAACAAAGGGTGTACGAGCAAAGTCAAATTTTGAAGCGAGCACCTTCGAAGTCGCGCTTGGAACTAAGCCGGTCTTTGTAGTCTACGTTATCACGCAAGTAAACGAAATATACCTGGTTTCGTGCTGAAAAATGATACGTCGGCCCGTCAGCCGTTGTCGCCTTTGGTTTGTCGACAGCCCGCCTTCTGCATTGTGTCATCTTCAACGTTATCTTTCGAAAAAGAGGGATTAAATACTAAAGATGACGGAATGACACCGTAACATAGAAAGTCCATTTTTTCAACAATTGAGTCAAATTGACATTTCTGAGGAGACTTAACTATTTTATCTCCCTTGACAATAGTTCTTTTGTGAGAGAAATAAATAAATAACAATAACTTGGCACGATATGTACTTCGGAAGAAAATAAGGCTTACAAATTTGCGGACCTACATACAGCATCTACAAAGGCAGATGAATTTGCTGAGACACTCGGAGAGCTCGTCACACGGCCAAATGTCTATCCGATTTAGAGAACTTGTGTAAAGCATTTGATGTTGTTGGTCCCGCCACGTTAAGCCTCTATACCAGCTAAGAAACCTTATTTATCAAAGGAAAAAGTCTGTAACAGCGGTTGAGAGGTGTCAGGAGACGCGTTTTTACCGCCGATATGATTTTGATTCCCAACGCGCTGTGGACCCACCCACGGTTATTTTTTGTAAGGACCAACGCAAAAGGTGTTCTGCCAAAAGACTTTATAAGGCCCACCCCTGGTTTTGAAGCGATCCTAAGCCATTTTTTGACTTTTATAACCGTCATGGGAATGAAATGTAGAGAAGAAAAGAGATAGACCCATCAATAAATATACCGAAATTATAAGGATGACAAGGTGTGTTGATTTAGCCATCTTCATTTCTCCGTCCGTCCGTCTGTATAGTTTTACGAGAACTAGTCCCTAAATTTTTGAGATATCTTGATGAAATTTGGTAAGCGGGTGTATTCATCATTGGAGGTACCGACTGGACCACTTTTGTATTTATCTCCTATGTAAACTTATTTTTCAAATAAGAGGGTTTTCGAAATATCTTCAACAGCGAAAAGTTGTGGGCATATGTGGAATAAATTGTTGTCTGAAAAAATCGTCAAGATCGGATATAAACATATAAATATCCCACACAACTGATTGTTCAGGTTTTACAAATGTTTTTAAATTTCATCAGATTATTGTTCATATCCGTTCATGAAACTCAGGTACAGCCAAAGACAGTCCCATACTTGTTTGTTAATATCTTCGTATTATTGATGCTGAATTCAAACGGGTCCTTCGAAACCTCTCCCGACATTTTTGGAAGTGTATTAGCTAGTCGACGAAGGTAACGAAAAGACCGATGAGTTAGCAAATGAGGGCGCAACCACTTGATGAGGACACCGTCATAACCCGTTTGGGAGAAATCAAAGGAGATAAGAGTTGCATATGATCCATCAAGCAGGGAAGACTTGAGCAGAAACATCGGCTGGAAAATGACAACACATTGAAACAACTTAAGGCTCACGTTGGCTATACTAACTGGACACTGCTTCCGACGTTACATGCTTATAACTAAGGTCTCGCCAGTAACAGCAGATGTAAGAAGTCTGAGCTGCAGAAATAAACCGTTCAGCACGTTCTGTTTACGTGTTTTGCGCTAGCGCGAACGAAGTTCCAGCAAGTAGGAGCGGCAGAGTTACCAGATCGCGAGGCAGTAACTAAGCTAGGCACTAGAAAAGTTCTGGTATTTGCTTAGACTTTTCCACTTGATCGTCAAAAAAATTCTGGTAGCGCTATGGACACATTTAACCTATGTGACTATCGACCCTTGCTTTAGCCGCATAGTTTATGGCAATTAAAGTTTTCTCGCAGTGAGAAACCGTTATGATTTTAAGGTTGTCTCTCATTTGGGAGCCCTGGTTTTTAATTAAAGTCATTCACATTCAAGACGCCGTTTTACACTTTCAGTTTGCGAATGGGGTTGGCTGGCAGGTTTCTAAGTAGATGCAAACATATAGCCGTAAATATTTACATTTGTATGTATGTATGAATATACAGGTATTTAAGGCTACTACCTTCAACATCGCCTTTTTAATGAATCTAAGCTGGGACCTTCATTGTATTTATTGTTATTGCCACAATTTGTTTATTTACTTCTCCGTTTGTATGGTAGCTCATAACGGGATTTGAAGAAGTCGCTTTATGGGCATGAGAAATTTATTTTTTTTCGTTTCTTACACAAGGTAGGTAAGTCGGTGTGAATGTATGAGGTAACAAGGCGAGTCGAAATAGTAACAAATAGAATAGTAAAACTTTGATGCGCAGCAATGACTATTGAGAATACTTAGTAAATAAATAAAAACAACAATACAAAATTTTCACATACAAAATGGCACGTTGATGTCCGCCAGTAATTTTGTAATATTGGTCGGGTTAGTTTGCGGTAAGCTACATTGCAGTTAGAAGTTTTTTTTCATATATAGAAACTTTGTAAGGTGCAAAAGTAATGTAATGACAGAAATCTGCATACATATTTACATTAAACTGTAATAGAGAATCAACCAGCTGGCCTTGGAGAGCTTTACTCCATATAGCGCCGCACAGTGCCTTAAGTTGTACTGGCAAACGGGAAAAGCTTACAGCTCTATTATGCGGTAAAAAAACTCACCATATTGACTATCGTTATAAATATGAGAACTGTCACATTTCGGCATGGCAGCTGAATTCGAACGTTCTAATTCTCATAATGCTCATTATAACTAAAACGTCAAGGTTCTTAATCTTATTTGACAGCCTGATTACTCCACTATAAACCATCAGCAATTTCTGTTTTGTAGGTTCCTTATAAATTCAAAATGCTTTTAGCTGCTTTCACGTCTTCTTGCAGCGATAAGGAGATTTCCCGAACGCTTTGGGGAACTTTATCCTCATCGAACCACCGCCTTCGGGGGGTAGGTGCGGTTGACAATTGGATTGGAGAAGCTATAAACTGCGCTGACAAAACCTTGAAAAAGATGCGCTACACAGCCTCTTAAATACCGAAGTTTTGGGCCATTATTATTTTGCAGTAATCAGCGAATACGGTTCCCGCTGCATTTTGGCTTCCGCATGAAAGGGCCTCTATACAATATGAAAAGGAAACAGAATTGCACACGCTTGGGTCCAAATGGGCTCTGAAATCTATCGGAAGAACGTATGTACATATGTTCTTAAAGAACCTTCTAGTTTTTTTCTAGATTATTCTAAGTTCTGCATAGGAATTTTAAGTAGGCGTTGTGAGAGATCGGTTTCAAATGTTTAAAGGTGTTTTCCTGGTAGGAAGTTCGGAGAAGGTGCCGCATGGAGCCCTACTGCATTGTTTACTATGATTTGGTACAAAGTATATGCGGTATACCGTTATTTTTGAATTTACTTATACTCCATGGCAACCAGTAATAAGTGGAATAATTTGAATATACAATATTTAGAAAGACTACACTACCAGGAGCTCCTTGGAACGCTCACGATATTTAAAGGAAAACTCTTTCCAACCCTTGCTTCGATTAACATTTTCTGTCCAAATGGAGTTCCAAAACTGGATTATATCGAGGACAGGAGCACACGGCCCAAGAAATAGGCTGAGCGGTAATCAGCGCACATGATTGGAGTGCTGACGCTGAGACCCATAGAGAGATGCGTAAAAGAAGCGGCAGCTAGACTGGAATTAATGTCTTAAACCCCGACTCATCGAACACCTTCATGAGTTGCACTGCCCTGTTATAAAGCCATGCAAATCTAACCAAATAAACGACATACAAACATTGATTTTTCCGACTCACAAAATCAGGAATGCTATAGAAGACCAGGCCACCATGCTCGATACAGCTGACAACTTCTTTAGAGGCTCCCAAATCCCCGTTTAACAAGCAGAGAGCCTAACATAAGTTCAGCATGACGTCAGACCTGAAAATGCAAAAATGTAGGGGCAATCGAATGTATCTTTACTAGAGTACTTAGAAGGAGAAAGACATCTCCATATAAAATACTGGCGAGCTGTCCTTAAAAGAGGCGCTTACAAGTGATATGCTTCCTACAGCGCGTATCAGAAGCCTCATTTACCATATATCAAACCTCAATGACCCGCGGATCATAAAAGTCAAGTGAGGACCAGCAAAAGTATCAGTTCTAAATCCTAATCTAATAAACTTCAGCGACGATGAAATATGTATAGGTACTAATGCCCGATGACTCATTATCTGCAGATAACATTTCGCAATCATTGCAGGCCGAAACAGAGAAGATGCACGCTGGAAGCTCGATCAGATCAAGATACGCAAGATATAGTGGCTGGATCGCGTGCACTCCAGCTGGCAGCAGAAAAAATAAATGATACTTTCAACGAAAAAGCGCATCCCGTTTGCGGAAGCCTTCGAAACCTTCTATAATACTCTAAAAAATAACAAGTGCTCCGTAATTGAAACAGTCACTCACCACGGGAGTGCTACTAAAGCCTGGAAAACCAGGTAACGTAGGGAATTATTGGTCTCATATCGCCAGTAGCCAAGATACTCGAAACCATTCTGCTCCCCTATTTCGCTGGAAGCCTGCGTCTCGCCAATCATCAGCAGGGCTTTCGAAAACCACATGCACTACCACGCGCTAAACGCCATCAAACACAGATTAATTGCGGATTGAAACAAGAGCCACACCACAGAATATTACTAGTAACGCTAGACTTATCAAAAGCTTTTGATACAGTAAGAAACTGCACGTTACTGCAAGATTTGGAGGTGTCCCATTCCTCCTTCTCTCAAAAGGTGGACTGCAAATCATTTGTCTGGTCGACAAGCATCAGTGCAATTCAGGAACGCAACATCTAAACCCAGAAGAGTTAAACAAGGATTCCACAGAGTGGTGTCCTGTCCCCACTTTTTAACGTTTATATATCGAAGCTCTCGTCCCCATCAGAAGGAGTTACCGTTGTACCCTATGCCGATGACTGCACGATAATGGCTACAGGTCCCGCCCAACCATTGATTAGATATGTAATAAAAGAAACGATTATCTCCCTAACTCTCCAGTTGCTTTGTCTCGCGAAGCCTGACATTGTCATCGACAAAAACTTCCGCGACCGTATTTACAACGTGGACAAAACAAATGTCGACCATATTGGACATCCACGCTGATGGCATTACGCTACCGACTGTCTTACATCCAAATATACTGGGTGCGAAGTTCGATCAGGATCTACATTTCGGCGGGCATGTATCCGCAATTGCACCTAAAATGCAGAGCCGTTATAAAATCCTCAAATTTTTGTCGGCGGCACTTGGGGTAGAGATAAATAAACGATCATTACTACTTACAAAGCATTTGGCTGGCCGCTTGCATGCTACGCGTCCCCAATATGGTCACAGAGCCTAAGGGATACTGACTGGAAGAAATTATAGGCCTGTCAAAACACCGCTCTCGGAACTGCTACGGGTTGTCTTCTTATGTCCCTAGAATGCCATTTACACAGTGCGGGAGTACTTCCCATAAGGGAGAGAAATTAAATGCTGAAGAAAAGTTTTCGCTGATAACCCAGAAACCTGGGCATACCAACAGACATCAGATTGAAAGGCCCCGCCCCCCCAGGGACTTAAGAAGTCATATCCGCAAGCATTATGAGCAAATACGCCACCAGAGAACTCAGCCGTATGTAGAAAAAAAACACAAAGAAGTCCTCAGAGATATCCACCAAAAGGCGTCGGACTTCTTTGTTACGAATTGCCCGGCGAACCCCATTCTTAAATTCAAATATCCTAAACTCGCAGTAGAGGAAAGCAACCTCCCCTGGGAGACGCGCGTCGCTCTAGCTCAACTTTAATGTGGATACTCTTGTATCAACCCCCTTATACATAATATACGTATGCATAATATCCTGCCTGTAGCGTGTCCCCACAAGACACCAACCGTATTTTAAATTGCAACGTGGAACCAACACTCTTTCTCTCTAGAGCACCCCTGTTGAAACTGCAAGTTTCCTGGGACACGCGTTAGAGGATATTGATGACAATTTGTAATGTAATGAGAATCGAAGTTATAAAAACGAACATCTTTGTTTTAAAGCAAAGCTTGGGAAAAGAACTCTAAACACTTTTTCCAGCCATACAACTCAGTTCTTAGCCTGATTAGATTATTACCAAAGTTTTTGTGTCTGCTTCATATAAATATATTTTATTTGTTGCTTCCTCAATGAGTCTTAGCTAAGTCCCTACCAGTGTTGCCAGAAAAAAAATTTCTTTGGGGCTAGAGTCTAGAAAAAAGGGCTACAAAGAGCTAAATTTCTTCAAGAAAATCCAAAACCCATTGCAAAAAGAGCTAAAAGTATATATTTTCCAATGTAAGTTTTCACATTTATTTCAAATCAAACTTAAATAAAGGTAAAAAAAGGTACAGTAAACTAACAACAAAATAAGGTACAAGAGAGGTACATAAATAATACTGTTTTTATAGTTCATTTTATATTTTTTAATAACAACAATACTTTTTTTTTAACTTTTGTTTTGCCATTTGGGGGTAAGGTATCGTTAAAAAGTAAGAAGTATGTTTCACACTACTACAATGACGGCCAAAAATACGACTTGCCAAAATGTTGGCCGATGAAAATGAATTTATATTTTTTTTCAATTTTTAACGTCCTAAGGGTGTACGAATCACTATTAAAATACACGTGTGCGACATTCAAGTTTATGTTGGGACAAGATCTGTTTGAAGGGCCTTAGACTTCAAAAACTATGATTTCGTCTTCAGAAGATGAATTATTATTTTTGCTACACTCATAAATATTTTTTTTTGCATTAATTTTAAGAGATCGTTGTTTATTTCAAAGTCATGACAGCATTTATTCAGCCGTTTAAGACCACTTCTTATTGTCAGAAGCGAATTCAACATAGCTAAACTCATTTTGTTTCTGTGTTTGCTTTTAATCAAGGCCATGTTTGAAAACGTTCTTCCAACTTCAGCATTACTTAGTGGCAGCACAAAATCGACAAGCTTTTGGAATTATACTGTTTAACATCAAACCAAAAACTTAGGGCTTCATTCTGTATTGGGAACGATAGCTCAGACGAACGATTCGCCTCTAAACGTTTTCGTTTAGCAATGGTATTCTCGATCATTTTCGTTCGGCCTTTACGTTTCTAACTTTATGTCAAACTGAAAGGGGAAAGCAAATGTCAAATTATATGCTGCCATCGTTTATCATAGTGCAAATACACTAGCGATTCTTCTCTGAGGCGAAACGAACGTTCGATTCGTAACAGAGAATGAGACCCTTAATGTTGAAGTCACATTTTTCCAATTTTGGAGATAGATATTTTCGTACTGCATTTGTAATCTCGTTATTTGATCAGTGCTATACTTGTTGTTACATTTGTGAAAGATGAAACCTTTGAGGTTTTACAGTTCTCAATGTGTTTTCAACCGAAAATACATCTCTTTTGCTAAGCGTTGTCTTAATTGCTCTATTAATTTAATTATGAAGTCGCGACATATATTACGTATCTTTCTTTCAATGAATTCGTCTATACATTTATCTTCTTTTTTAATTCGTATATATTCTTCAAAGGTATAATGAAAATAAGGTACGGGAGACAAAAATGTATTATAATCTGAAGTTAAAGGGTCGAAACTCTTATAAGGTGACACTATGCTGTTGCACAAGCTGGAAAGCAAATATACAACCTCATGGCCCAGTTTATGGATTAAAGTTTTCGTTATCAGTAGATTACCGAGTCATTACCGACCATACATAACGAAATAAATAAAATAAAACTTCGACACACATAAAACACATTACAAATTTCACAATACGTATTGCCGAAATAGATTTGGAGCCAAAAAGGGACAAAAGATTTTAAAGAGGGCCAAAAAAAGAGCTAGGGGCTAAACCGGAATTTTTGGAGCTAAACGCCAAAGAAACTGACTAGATATGCCTCCAAAAGCACCAAAATGGCAACACTGGTCCCTACCATCCATACAGTTATATTTTCTTGTTGTTATAATTAATGTTATGCTTGTTGTTTTTGTATGCCTACCTTGGTTTCATCTTTATGCTCTTTTCTACACACATTCGTATTGGTGGGCTTATTCAAGTGTGGCATCAGCTTGTCTACCACATTTTGTTTTGTATTTTCAGTCACTCTGGCGTTTTGCTTGATATCCCTTCAATAATTACTATTTTGGTTTTTCTTTCTTTGGTCAAGTTTTCCTATACATTCATCGCTTGATATTTATGACGGGACTTTAGTATGCTAACGGTACTTATTGAAAAAGGTAAATTGCCATGTTTCTATGTATGTATGTATGCATGTATGTACGCATTTACGCATCTATAGTATATATATGTAAGTCTAAGACAGATTTTCTATGCATATCTATTGGACGAGGGAGGCACATATTCCGCATTCTATATGATGACGAGCTGTAAACTCGCAACAACAGCACTTTGTCTGCGTTTGACTATACCAATAAACAAATCAATTGATGATTTCATTGCCTTGCCTTCGCGATGACGCGCACTCAAAGCATCGGTCGATATTCATTACTGCCGGCCGCTAAATTCCTGTCCTTATCCACTTGATTTATCTTCCCTTTATTCCAGGGCGCCAATAGGAACAATTTCTTGGCCGTTGGTTGGTTGGCTTTTATCAGGTAAGCTATATATAAGGCTGCGAAAGCTTGTTCAGCTCATAATTTTGATGCTTCATAGCTACTCAGCCTCACATACATGAGTTGTTCCCAAGGGATGCGGGACTAAGATGACTTAAAATTTAGCACATGATTATATCACGTCTTTTACAAGGGCTGGTACCTTAAGATGATGATTCCGGAACGTTCCCAATACATTTTCGTCAACATCCATAACTCTCCCTAAAACCTTCTTTATGTTACAACACCAACAAAATACTGATATCTTTATCCCCCACACTACTTACAGTTTCATTGAAAAATATTAGTTAAAATAAAAATAAATGTAAGGCGCGATAGCTCCGAAGAACTTCTCTTCTAATTTGCGTCATGCTCCTTGTAATTTTTCTTACAGATTGCCGGAACGGGACCTACACGTTTTATGCAGACTAAGAACGGCATCTGCAAGGCAGATGAGTTTTCACTGAGAAAATTTTCATGGCAGATATACACTCGGAGCCAGGGACGGAAAATAATTTTTTTTTCGGAGTCGAAAAAGTCCTGGCCAAAAAATTGTCCTAGGTGAAAATGTTTGAGTTTCCAGGTATCCCTATAGCAATATCATGTCCAATCATGCATCCTTTTTATTTTCGAACTTTTTCCATAAAAGTCCACATATAAAAGTAAAATCTGTATTTTTATTTTTGAGTCTGATAGAACTAGATAAACTCGGACTTTAAAAATAAAAGTGCGGAAATAAAAGTTAAATCCGGACTTTTATTTTTTAAGGCCAAAATAAAATTCCGGCTTGACAACAAAGAAACGCCTTAGCCGAATTAAAAAATTAAAAAAAAGTCCGGATTTAACTTTTATTTCCGGACTTTTATTTTTAAAAGTCCGAGCTTAACTTGTTCTATCGGACTCAGGTAATAAAAATCCGTAAATAATTTGTATCTTGATTCAAATATATTAAAAGTCCAAATTAATAGAATTATATTATAAAAGAAATAAGAGTTTTCCGCCCCTGCTCCGAGCGCTTGCCAATTACTGCCGAGGGGGTGACCCAGCTTCGAAAAACATTCTTCTTATTGAAAAAAAAATCTGTCTCTAAAATTTTGATGTTGCTTTGCCCGAGGCGTGAACCCAGTATCTTCGGTGTGGTAGACGTAGCGCGCTGTGTTTTCCCTTTCACATACGCAATGAGAGCACAAATGTGCTATGGAATGCAAACCCCTGTTTCAAATCCTTAACAGATGTTCAGACGATGTATATTGGAACGATTTTCCGTCATCCCTTGTCAAATTTGGTTTCGAGACAAACCGGTTTCAGCGTTGTGCCATCATCAGTGTCGATTTTCGTTCTGATCTGTTGTTGTCGTTTGTCCTGTATTTATAGTTTGTAGGTACATGAGCATGTATTGTCAAAATTGATGCTTGTGTCTATTTAGTTATGTGTATGTGCTGTGTGTTCATTCAGAACTGAGAGTGGTTTCTACTGATCGATTTGTGTGGCTGACTGAGGCAGGTAAAAATTCGTAATTTTAGTCGTTTGACCTTCTTTGTGAGTTTCTTGTTTTGGTGCGTTAATTGTTTTGGGTTTATTTGTTGTTGTGTGTTTGTCTGTTGTACCAATGTGATTACTTTGTTTCTTGTAAACAAGTTTTAAAGGCTCGCATATTGTGTTAGAAATTGTGTTTATCTGTTTGTTTATTATCCTACCGTCGAATATTTTCTGTTTGTAGATTTCCATGTTTTCGAGTACGTTGAGACGTCGGTCTTTTTCTTGTATGTGAAGAATCCTAACTGTTTTATTGATGTTTGCTGGGGAACATTCCTTCTCGACCATGTGATTCGCGAAGTTAGAATCTGGTATAATTACGGATGACGAAAAGTCATTCCAATAACATCATTTATTCACCCTGTCGGAATATCAACAAAACAGAATAAGTCAGATGTTCAGAGCTTTCTTGATGATTCGTTGCATTAGTACAAAAAAGTTGTTAAAGCGGCTCAAACCTGATTGGGCTCAAATCTGATAGCTCTCAACTCTCTATCCTAAATGGTACCTATTAGACACTTACCATAGATCGATTGGTAATCGATTGATTATCACAACCCCTTGTGGAACTTCGCCTATCTTGAAGCAACTTGAAGGAGCCAGAAAAATGCGAGCGGTAATATTGGTAGGATATGTATTGGTATACGAAAAGCTACAAACCGCACTTATAAAACCCAATCCGCTCATTGTCAATATCGCATTTATATTTCATAATTGGGAAACTGTTAGCTGCTCTCGTAAGATTATATATCTTCTGTGCGGATAATCTTTCCACAAATATAATTACTTTGAGCTTAAGTTGACGCAATCTCTTTTTACGCAAAGGTTTTATTGTGCTACAAAGCTATCTGCATATGTTGATATATCTTGCGTTTATATTAACAATGGCAGAGCAAACTAACTTATCATACTTCCCTCGTATTTATTTACGTATATTTGCTAAGAACATAAACTACATTAGGCTAAGACTTTCTAGATTTTATTTGTGTCTACATTAAATCTTCATATATCTATAATCGAAGGGCGCTTTCATGGGACAATCATGTCAATAAACTATGCAACAAATTAACAACAACAATGTATGTAACGGTGCAACATAACTTCTGCATAGAACAAAGTATCTACTAAATAATAAGTATGAATATAATTTTGTATTTATGGGGTTTAGTTCCAGTATTGTGAAGTCAAGTAAATGCCTTTATATGGTTCCAGTTAAGTAACCTCCTCCTTCCCCAGCTTCTACTGTCAGATAAGTACCATTGATTTGTTTTTATACTCAGAGTGCTTTGCACACAGAGTATATTAACTTTGATTGGGTAACGATTGATCGTACAGGTATAAAGGAATCGAGATAGATATAGACTTCCATATATCAAAATCATCAGTATCGAAAAAAAATTTGATTGAGCCATGTCCGTCCGTCCGTCCGTCTGTTGGTTAACACGATAACTTGAGTAAATATTGAGTTTCTGTACAATAACTATATTTATAATATTGAGTCGAATATTAAATCAAATCCTAAAACTTTTTGGAACTATATAAAGTCAAAAAAAGGCGGCTCCATTGTACCCTCTGGAGTTTTCCTTGATGATCAACCTGCGCGATCTCTAAGTGTGGCAGCGAACTTATTTGCTGAGTTTTTTAAGTCAATTTTTCTCAGGATGATAATAATAAAGCGGTTGATTTTTCATTGGATGCCGTTAGTACCCTGAACTTCGGTACGCTTACTCTCTCCTGTGAGGATGTTAGTAAGGCTATTATTATACTTAAATCCTCATCCCAAACTGACGTTGATGGGTTTTCTTCTGTCTTGTAAAAAACTGTCCAGCCTTGGTCTATCCGTTGACTCTGATTTTCAATAAATCATTATCATCTGGGACGTTCATCGATGATTGGAAGCTCACCTCGATTACGCCCGTTTTCAAATGTGGAAATAAGAACGATGTGCGTAACTATAGACCAATATCCAAGCTGTCCACAATCTCTAAACTTTTTGAGCATGCTGTGAATGCCAAGTTGAGTTTTGCTGTTAAATCCCTTATATCACCCAACCAGGACGGGTTTGTTGCTGATAGGTCCACGGTTTCAAATCTTGCTGTTTTTAGCGAATACTGTGTAGATTCTTTCTCTGCTGGACTACAGGTTGATTGCATTTACACTGACTTTCCAAAGCTTTTGATAGAGTTCCTCACACAGTTCTGATAAAAAAATTAAGCTGTATCGGTTTTCATTCAACGTTTCTTTTGTGGATTCGTTCTTATTTAAGTAATAGACACTGCGTTGTTACCATTGATGGAAAATGTCTAGTCCGTTCGTTGCGACTTCTGGCGTTCCCCAGGGAAGTATACTAGGCCCACTTTATTTATATTATTTATTAATGACATCAGCAGTTGTTTTTCGTTTGCAAAGTGTTTACTTTATGCAGATGACTTAAAAATATTCTCAGCTATTAAATCGCAAGAAGATGCCATAAAGCTGCAGGATGATATAATAAGCTTCACCAATGGTGCCTGAACTCCTGTCTCTCTTTAAATACGCAAAAATGCTTCCAAATAGTTTATTCAAAATCAACTAACAATTTCTCTACAAAATACAGTATATCTAACTGTGAACTTCAATGTGTTGACGAGATTAAAGACCTGGGTGTCGTTTTTGACAAAAGGTTTTCCTTCATTAATCACATTAACTACGTAACGTCGAAAGCATATTCTATGCTCGGATTTGTACGGCGCAATGCTTCAAAATTCTCAGACCCCTATACCTTTAAGCTGCTCTACACGTCATACGTTAGATCTCACATTGAATATGCTGTCTTCATTTGGAGGACCAAGCAACCAAACGGCCATTTGTAGAATTGAGAGAATTCAAAAAATTTTCCTTAAATATGCCCTTCGCCCGTTAAACTTTTCGGAGCCGATTCTTTCCTACTCTGCACGTCTTTTACTTTTAAGCCTCAAGTCTTTGGAAAATCGTAGATCTATACTGTGCTTGTCATTCATGTATAATGTTATTAATGGCTACATTGATTGCCCTTATTTGCTGGAAAGGATTCGATTTAATGTTCCCCAAAGATCTCTCAGAAATTCCTTTCCATTTTATTACGATTATTTCAGAACGAATTACGCTGGTAATGCTCCCATTACGCGTGCTATTCGGGAGCTTAACTCAATAAGTAATTCCGTTGCTCTTGATTTTTCTATACAAAGAGCTGAATTTATGAATATTTTGAAGTCTGCTTTCTAAGTAAACCGATTACTTTTAGGCATAAGTATTTTTTAAATTTTCCTTGTATCATAGTCTGTAAGGATTAAAATTCATAGACTTAAACAATAAATAAATAAACAAATAAATTTGGAACACGACCTTATCTGGGCCCAGAATAGATTAGTATTGAAAATGAGCGAAATCGGATGATAACCACGCCCACTTTTTATATACATAACATTTTGGAAAACACAAAAATACTGATTATTTAGTAAATAATACACCTAGAATGTTGAAATTTGACGTGTGAACTGATATTGAGACTCTTGATAAAAATTTTTTTAAAATGGGCATGGCACCGCCCACTTGTGATAAAATCAATTTTACAAATATTATCATAAATCAAAATTCGTTTAACCTATCGTAATAAAATTCGGCAGCGAGGTTCCCTTTACTATAAGGAATAATTTGAAGAAAAATTAACGAAAACGGTTAAGGACCACGCCCACTTTTATATAGAAGATTTTTAAAAGGGTCGTGGACGAATAAAATAAGTTATATCTTTGCAAAAAAGAGCTTTGTATCAATGGTATTTCATTTCCCAAGTGTATTTATAACAATAAATAAGAAAAACTTCACATTTTAAAAAATGGGCGTGGCACCGCCCCTTTTATGACTAAGCAATTTTCTATGTTTCGGGAGCCATAAACCAAAGAAAAATTAACGGATCGTAATAAAATTTGGTACAAAAATGTTCCCTATAGCACGAAATATTTTTAGAAAAAATGGACGAGATCGGTTGAAGACCACGCCAACTTTTATATACAAGACTTTTAAAAGGAACGTAGACGAAAATAATAAGCTATATCTTAGCGAAAAAGTACTTTGTATCAATAGAATTTTACTTTTTAAATTGAATTATAACATTAAATTGGAAAACACTAAACTTTTTGAAAATGGGTGTGGCACCGCCCCTTTTATGACTAAGCAATTTTCTATATTTCGGAAGCCATAACTCGAAGAAAAATTAACGGATCGTAATACAATTGTATACACATATTTCCCTTATAGCAGAAAATATTTCTAGTAAAAAATGGACGGGATCGGTTAAAGACCGCGGCAACTTAGATATAAAACAAGTTTAAAAGGGTCGTAGACTAGAATAATGACCTATAACTTAGCAAAGAAGTAGTTTTGAATCAATGATATATCACTTATCAAGTTTTACTGTAAGAGGAAATGGGGAGGCATTTTTTTTAACGGGCGGTGCCACGTGTTATGTAGAAAAGTAATTTATCTGAAATGAAATGTACAATTGAAGCTCACGCTGAGTATATAATGTTCGGTTACACCCGAACTTAGCCTTCCTTACTTGTTAGTAAGTAACTTTGAATGTAGCATCAGAATACAAATTTTACAGAAGAAAACCAAACACGGAATTTGTCAATGAATCTTTTTGCATAGCGAAAATTTAACTGAATGAGCTGGTAACGAAAACCGTACGAATGAAAAGCTGTCAAGTTAATAAGATAATAAAAAAAATTTTAATTTTCTGGAACTATGTTAATGGGAGTTAACTTACTCGTAGCTGTGAAATTTGCATTTCCGTTGTGGTGCATTTGAAACGGTTGAGAAAATTTCAAGAAAATTTACAATATTGCAATTTTAGTGGATTTTTGTATTTTTTTTCTTTTCTTTATTAAATAGTTTTTAATTTGAAATATTTATATTACAAGAATTATACCGGAGAAAATATATGGAAATAAAATAAGAATATCCAATTTATTAAACAATCGGTTGACCTTAAAATTAAGTTAAATTCGAAACCAGATTAGTTTAGGTCTTATAATATACTAGCGTACCCGGCAGATGAAAGAACTTCCATTCCCTCTATATAATTCTACCTCTCACTGCCAATGCCATTCCCACCTCCACTCCCGCTATTATTCCCACTCCCACTCTCTTTCCATTCCTACTCTTATTACCGCTTACACTCTATCTCTCCCATTTAAATTACTTCATATATAAAATCGGTATACCAAATATGGGATAAGCCCTTCAAGATATCACGAAATTACACTTTTGTTCTACTCCCACTTTCACTCCTATTCCCATTTCCACGGCCGCTACTTCTCACACCCAACTAAATACGTAGAATCTCTTTATAGAAACTAAATACATAGATACCAAATATTGCATTCCTCCTTCAAAGTATAACAGAGATATAGCGAATTTAAATATTCACTCGCACTCCCATTCCCCTACCACTCCAATCCAAACCCTCTACCTATTGTATTGTATACCCCCTTAAGATAATTACAAAGAGATATAGCTCACTTAAATTTTTGTTTCATTTCTACTCCTTTTTTCATTCTCATTTTCACTTCCACCTCCACTCCGACTTTCCATATATCAAAATCATCAGTATCGAAAAAAACGAAATGATTAAGCCATGGCCGTCCATCCGTCTGTCCATCTGTCAACACGATAACTAGAGCAAATATTTTGATATCTTCACCAAATACGTTATACGGGCTTATTTGGACCCAGAACAGATTCGTATTGAGCGAAATCGGACGATAACCACGCCCACTTTTTCGATATAGGAAATTTAGAAAAATGGAAAAAATTAGATAACTCAAAAACGAACACCACTATTAAAATTTGGTAAGTGGATTGGTTTTGTGACGCAAAACAAAAGTATCGGCGTGCCACCACCCACATTTAGAAGTAGAAAATTTGGAAGTTTAAAAAGCCGTAAAAAAGCCGTTAAGGATATTAGAACTAAGCTTTTTGCCCACGAAGTATGCATTAGAGCAACAAAGCTCTCCGTAGGCTTTCAGGTGCACTCGTTTTGCGGCTGATCTAAGTCTGCTTGGATAATACCAGTCTTATTGATGATCTATACGAGCATTACGCAGATATGAACTTTTCAGCGGCTAACTCACTATTTGCCGAGCCTTATAGTTTTTAAGCAAGGCTATTGCCATTCCATTTGAACAGGTTACGATAACGGAGTCAATCGCCATTATTGGTCCTGCAGTAATTTGTTCCTATATTGAATAATCCATCATCCAGCGGTTTTGCTGCTAGAATTTTCGGGCATTATTCCTATCAGTTGGCATCCCTCCTCACATTTCCTTATTCCAACTGGCGGTCTCTCTTTTGCCTTTGATCTATGATAAGGCTGACTATTACCGCACGTTGGGCTCATACACAACATACCTTCCTTTAAGGGACAGCTTTTTATCAAACTCGCTGGTATTCCATTGTATACAAAGCGGCAGTCTGGAGTGACTGAGAAATATGTCACCGGGGAGGTGCGAGAGCGAAGTGAAAATTAAGAAAGCAATGCGAGCAGCTTTCGGCGAGAAACTTTACTTGTCTTCCTAAGATCAACTTCTCTGCTGCACAGTGGAGTATGCTTATCTTGGTTGGCACAAATGGCAGTGCGAGTCGATAATAAGACCTCGGAAATCCAGCATCCTGGAGCTTTGTATGACATCGATCATAACGTGATTTGGTTTCGTACTTATTGGTCAGCAGTCAGTAAGACTTCTACTTCTAAACAATTCCCACTAATTTATAAAATGAGCCGTAAAATAGAAAACTCGCATATAAAGTTACATTGTAACTTAAATGAATGCCATAATGAACAGCTGGGCTTCTTAGAGCATTATGATCACTTTTGGTCTATTGCAGGTATTTCAAAATAGCTCACATCCGCCAGCATGGAAAACAAAAGAGGAAGAAGACCACAAAAAAAGCTCAAAATAGCGCTGCAAGCAACATTTAAGTGATCATGTGCACACATACATACACACTTGCACACACACATGCACATACACATTCATATACAAACGGAGTGGCGTACGTGCGCGTAAAGCACATAAAATCTAAGGTTTTTCATTAAATTGCGTTTGTTTGTTGCACTTCAAAAGAACTCGAAACGACAAAGGTGAGCTGCAGGTGGGCTGTGACGGCAAAGGTAAGGCCAATAAAGACCGTTGGTTAAGGAATGCACTTGGCTTGATGTATGGATGAATGTATGTGTGTGTGTATGTAAGAACGTGCAACAGAACCCCAAATTGTTATGCGACGACATGCGCTGACTGACTGACTGACTCGCGCGCTGCTTAACCTGGCTGTAAATATGCTGGTGGTTGGTTGACGGCGCGCCAAATGTATGGGCTGCTTTGTGGGTTGCGGGGAGCTGCTTGCTGCTCTCGATATCACAATTGTTGTTGCAGTGAATTTAGGTCAGCACAAAGTTACATAGTTTTTATTTTTTTGTTTTCTTGTTGTGTACTTTTTCGCTTTTTGGGTTTTGTTGCGTCTCGCTTATTATTATTCTTGTTGCTACCTCTTTGCTGGCTGGTTGTTCCCTTGTTTGATGGTCTTTTCGTTTTCTGTTTGCCTCTGTCTTGTTGTATGTCAGTGCTTATAAGTTGTAACTTAGTTATTGGTCTTCCTTTAAAGTTTGAACTTTTTTTGGTTTTTGGATTCCTACAACTACTTTACAGCTCGAACTCACACTCTACCCCTTCCATTTTGATAAAATTAATGGCTTTACAGGGCGTCGTGTAAGCACGCCGCGTTACCAAAGAACTGAAATTTAATTCGGCCCAACCACCGAATATCATTCCAATTATAAATTATTCTTTTTAAATTTAATTGCGTTCTTTGGAAAGTTTTTATAGCTCTAAGGAATTTATTTTTGCGCTGTGCGTATGTATTTATGTATAAATCTGGGGAAGTTGCTGATCTTTCTAATGTTGATTCCCTTCATCCAAGCATATACATATATACTTTCAGGAGCGTAGTCCAGTGGGCGATGAGAGATAAAATGCGAACCCGCGGGGATTAAGCAGCTTAGAAGATTCCCATGGGTCCTGTCATAAAAGGCGAATAAAATCTACCGATCTGAAGGTTGGAAGGGTGAAATAGGCGTTCCCGAATGAGCCGGGCTAGTACCAAGTGCTAGTATCCAAGAGAACCGGACGCAATCCTTAGCCAGATCCACAGCACTTCCTAAGCCTACCGGTATGGTTTTTTTTCGATAATTCCACCACCGTCGACTACATCAAAAAAATCCAGGGAACTCGATAGAACAAAAGCTATGATGCAGAATAGACACGTCGCCTCGGATATAAAAGACGCGTCGTTATGTTGTCTACGAGCTATAAGCGCGTTGATGGTCGGCGTTATCGAAGGAGAGACGCCTAATCAAAAATAAGAAAACCACGAGCGAAAGGCGCGACTGAGACATATTGAAAAGTGACAGGTGGTTTTAAAATAGAGTTAAACTCTTGCAAAAATAATGTTGGCGACCTAGAAACCAACGTCTTTAGCATCCTTAAATCATAAAAGGGACACTTCTCTAAAAACATGACCGTCTATTAGAAACTGAGTGTTTACTTGTTGGAAAGTGGGGCATTTACGTTACAATTTAAGGAGGTGCATCAAAACGGAGATAGAGAGAGGAAGAGAAAAAGGAACTGTACTACGAAAGTTGAAGGGGTATGAAAATGAGCGAGGGAAGGAACTTTTTTCGAACGCAGGTAAGCCGATTTTTGAAATGGGCTGTGTTGGCCGTGTATGGTAGAGCTAAATATGAATTCTAGAACGCATCGATTAATATGTACTAAAGCCAAGGAACTATTGGCAAGGGACAATGAATTTGTGCAAAGATTTTCAAGAATACAACCTTAAAACCTATGCCATTAGTCATTCAATTAAAAAATTCAAAAATAAATAAATAAATGTAAGGCGCGATAACTTCCGACGAGATTTAAGGCCGAGCTTATCTTCCAGTTTGCGTCGTGCTCCTTTTTTTAATTTTTCGTACAAATTGGCGGGACGGGACTTACTTGTTTTATGCCGACTCCGAACGGCATCTGCAAGGCAGATGAGTTTTCACTGAGAGCTTTTCATGGCAGAAATACACTTGGAGTGCTTGTCAAACACTGCCGAGGGGCGACCCCGCTTAGAAAAGTTGTCTTCTAATTGAAAAACCTTATTTCTAAAATGTTGATATTGCTTTGCCCGGTGCGTGAACCTAGGAATTTCGGTGTGGTAGGTGGAGCACGCTACCATCACACCACGGCGGCCACCATAAGTCGAATAAAGTACCATAATTCCTCTTTGTGTTGGTAATTTTGAATGGAGGATTTATACAAACTGGATATAGAACGTGGGGTCGAGTAACGGTGATATTCGTAATAATTATTAGGCAACTCTTTTTAAACCGCTAGCCCATATACTAATCGAAAGCGTGGAGCACTTATTAATATGTATTATTGTGGCGTACTTACAAATGAACAGTTTGTCTCGATACAACTCTGCCTCTAAAGTGGAGCATTTTTTCTGGCTATGTCTTTATAGTAAACAGACTTTTCTGGAGTCTCAATATCACATTTCACTAAAATGAATCACTATGCTATGCTGCAGCCCCTTTTTACTACGAAAGATTTATGCATACATATGTACATAAAAAGTGGAAGTGACCGAATCATAGGGCAACCCTTTCTGACAACCCAAGTTCCTGACAGAAGCAGGGAGTTGGATGACCTAGAAGCTTGAACGTGGCCACATAACATCGTTCCCACGAAGGTGCTATTTTTCGGAACGTAGCGGATCAATATTCGGGAAAAATCCATAATTATCGACAAAATTCCAAAAACCTGCTCTTATCGCTACAAGAAGAAGAGGTGCCATCAAATCGCTTTGGAGGCTACCATCAAAGTTACCTTAACCTGAACAAAGAAAAACTGATATGCACCCAATAAAAATCGTTTCATCAATAAAAGCTTCTACTGCACCACTAGCTTATGCTTGACTACGCCACTGTGTACTTTCATTTAATAGTCAAAATGTTCCCTATGACTTTATAGCTTTAATTAAGGAAAATTTGAAGTTGCCTTTTGGTTGTCCATCATAAATTAAAGACATAAGCACATACCCCACATACATATATACGCTTAATTCATGCATGCTACACATTTCCTTTCATTTGATTTGGTTATTATGGGCCAAGCTTTCTTTTTTAATTGCCAACTAAACCTTTTTTCATGGGAATTTTTTTTTACAGAAAACTCATTTTTTTGCCTTAGTTTTCAGAAGTCGTCGAACGCTCAAGTCTGGCATCTAGTTAAACTTAAGAAGCATATAATCACTTTCGCTAACAAAGCTTAATTTATATTAGACATTTGTATACTCAGTTGTATTTGAATAAGAGTAAATAAGTATATCGGAGTCTGACTTCGCCCTATCTCGGATACCGTTTCGAAAACGTGTATCTATGCACACACTTGTGAAACACCCATTATCAAATTGTTTGTAACGACCGCCCTAGATCAGACTTTTTTCCCAAAACGTCTTAATTCAGAACTCGACTGAGGACCTTCCTAACAGCTATTGCATTGTGATACGCTGATATGACCGCGCGGGATCTCATTTCGATGTGTCTATACGTGTCTTGTCGTAATTCCTACCCTGAAGAACTCTGATCGCAGTTTAAATGTCAGAGGAAATCGAAAGGAATTTAGGGGTTTTTTTAGTTAACATTCATTCAGCCTGAAAGACGCTGCAAATGCGCTCGATAAGGAGAGCGGTAAATCTTATGAGTAAATATCATTGTTCATATTGTCAATCGGCTTGAAGCTATCCGTAAAGATGGGCTGTGAGGTGTAGACGATCTCTTAATATTGTCCCCCTTTAAATCTTGCTTAGTCACTTGTTGTCGTTAGAAGTTACATACAGACCCTTGTGGGTGGCCCATCCTGCAGATCGTTATACTTATACCGACAGCTGGCCAGCATACCATGATGCCGCAGAATAGGTTTGGTTTTATGCCTATACTGTGCACCAGTGCATCATGTGGCTTTTTTGGCAGGCTGGGATGGGAGGCATTTATTTATAGCCTTTCTTTACTAGTCCTCAACATCTGTGGCCCAGTTAAGTTTAGTATTCAAAGTTACACCTATATATGTATTTATCCTCCGAAGAAAGTGTGTGTGTCTCGTTCCATTGAATACTGATAGCCTAAAGGATGGTATTTTATAAAACTATTTCACTCTGAGACCTCAGACTTTCACTTGAATAGTCCTCCCCGAGGATCAAGGAAAGACATACCACAGTCCCTCGCTTAGAGTTTGAAAATGTTTGCCGGATACCGTTAAAGTTGTGTCAACGTTACAAAAAATGACGACAACTAGCCCTTTGCTGTTAGCTACCACAGGGAAAAGGCAACTTTTTGCCCTCATAATTTTTTTCATTTAAATGCCTGGGCAGAGATGCTTACTAAGCTTTCGGACGTTCCTGAGGGCAACCATTCAGCAGAAACAGCGTGTGAAACATAAAGACGGTGATGGTCGGTCATCATGAGCAGACACCTGTCGTCAGTTCTAAGGACGAGTGTCAGACAGGAAAGCTCATTCCGTTTTACATGTTACTGAGTTACCGTTTAAAGGACTACGGCCGTCTAATAAGTCGCTGTAGTCCTTTCTTCGCTGGGTTAACTGGCGCCAATTGGTCACACCAATGTAGTTTAAATCGTTTTCCACCTGGTCATTCCAACGGAGTGGGGGCCGCCCTCTACCTCTGCTTCCATAGGCGGGTTCCGATAGATACACTTTCTTGGCCGGAGTGTCATCCTTCATTCGCATAACGTGGCCTAGCCAGCGCAGCCGCTGACGTTTTAATTCGCTGGACTATATTGATGTCTGCGTATAGCTCGTACAGCTCATCGTTAAATCTTCTTCGGTACTCGCCATTGCCAACGCGTAGAGGTCCATAATTCTTTCGAAGAACTTTTCTCTCGAACACTCCCAAAGCCGCTTCATCTGCTGTTGTCATGGTCCATGCTTCTGCCCCATATAGCAGGACGGGTACGGCAGGTGACTTGTAGAGCTTGATTTTCGTTTGCCGAGAGAGGACTTTACTTTTCAACTGCCTACCTAGTCCAAAGTAGCATTTATTGGCAACAGTGGTTCTTCGCAGGATTTCGGAGCTGATGTTGTTGTTTGTTAATCTGTCTACCGCCTGGCGTATTGCAGACCTGTTACTACCCTGTACTTAGGACGCAGTCGAGTGTGTGGGATAGTAGAGAAAAATGTCGAATTCAGCTCCGAATGTGGGTTATGTCGAGTTCTATGCAAGTTCTACAACGTTTTTGGAAGGCACAAGCTCGCTCAAGTGGTTAACTTTGCCGCTGATATTCGAAGAAAACATTTCAAACCAGGAACCTTTTGGTATGAGATCAAGTTAGCGACCCACTTCACTATGCTACAATTTAAAATTTGAAAAGCAATTTTGTTGCTGTTTATTGATAATTTTTGAGGAGTTTTGGTTTCTGCAAATGCGTTGTTTTCACCAACTTTGATTCGATACAACTCAGATCAGCATCCTACACAAAATTATCTATCCTTCAAGACAATAGAAAAATACAAATCAAAATTAAGAAGATGGGTAAACAGTTGACCTCGTAGTCAGCATGAATGTTGTTGTCTTTATTGTTGTTATTAAAACGCTCTGTCAAAAGACCACAAAAGAAGCCAACAAAGTCAAGAAAGAAAGAACTATCAAAATAACCGAAACAATTGATGACTGATTTGCCCAACAACACTAAACATGTTTAAACAATAAGAAAGGCTGAGGGCTAACTATACCAGACTTAGCGTTTATTTGTCCCAAAAACTTATTTATATTTATATTATCTTATTTTGTAAATAACAGTTCTTAATGAATGTCTTTTTCTTAAACAACACAAACAACAAAAACAAAACAAACACCTATAGAAAATATAATAAAATTAGAGTAGGCCGAAAACTCTAAATTATACATTGATACGAACAATCTTAACTCAAAACTCACCACATGCAATTGACTCCCGTTTTGAACAATCCCTGCAAAGAATCGTGCGATTAACCCCCAAAGACAGTGGTCGCCGATTGATCTCTTTTGTCTACATTGGGGCATAATTGATCGCCTCTAGTCCCTTCTGGGTACAGTTGGGATTAGTCAGTTTTAAATCCATGTATCCCATTTTAGGAAACCAAAAAAAGGCAATGAAATGAGTTAAATAAAAAAGATTACAGGTGATTGATTCCAATTATTTAAGATAAATGCGGAGCCCTATACCGAACATAAATGACTTGGACCATAAGTTCCATTATCGTCGCCCCATATCTCTTGGAATGAGTTGGCGACTTAAAAATTTGTTTACTTAAATGTGTTTAACAATCTTTTGCAAGTTTTAGTATTGCATTTAAAATGTACATAACCCCATACCATACGAAAACGAACCCTATTTGATGATAAAAGGGATACGTCTTCATTGTTCCCATATGGGTACAAAGATAATTGGTCCTATCGTTCCCGTTCGGGTATAAATAGATAAAATTAGTCTCTTCATAGGACATGCTCAAACAAAAGTGAACAGTTCAACGCATACAAATAGATCAAAACTGACAGTAGTCGCATACTCCTTTGCGACTCATCCCGGATTCGTCCTAGACTAATCGCATTTTTTGCAGGGATGCTTTTCTGGAGGTATAACTTAGAACATAGTATTTGTATGCAAATATAGTATATTATGCGCAGCCCTACATTGCCGCTCCCATCTAGTTTTAACTTAAAGTCATCTGATGATTTTGTTTTTAATTATATCATGACCAAGTCAAGTGTTTCATCTTCTGATATCATCTGAGCATTATACTTCAAGACAACCAACATCAAAATGCCTTAGGAAATTCTTCTAAAACGGGTTGCCCGTAGACAATGGTTTGCCAAGTAATCCGAGTTTATTTTTGCCATGAAAACGTCTCTGCATAAACTCGTCAGCATAAGAAATAGCACAATTTGAAGAGAAGTTCAGAGATTATGACTGCCAGCTTCATGATAGACAATCCTTCTCAGATCATGCAAATATCAGCTGAGGTATCCCACCTCTGCCTTCTCTTCTCCTTTCTGCCTTCCCTGGATTATATAAAGCAGCAAAAAAAGGTCTTGCGGCAAATGTGGACAAGGCCAGTACTTGCTGTCATCCAAGAAAGAATCGGCGCATTGGCGCCTTGGCAGCCACGTCACTGTTGACGGATATAAATTCGAGACTTTAAAGTATTTTATCAATTTGGAAACCAGCATGTACAAAAAAGCAATGTCAGCATAGAAATCAAACGGAGAATAACTCTTGCCAACAAGTGCTAAATTGGACTGAGTACGCAATTAAAAAGTAAAGTCCTCTTTCGACGAACAAAAATCATCTCTACAAATCGGTCATTATACCTGTTCTGATGTATGGTTCGGAATCATGGACGTTTCGAGAGAAGATGAGATGGCTCTTACAGTGTGCGAGAGAAAAGTTCTGCGGATGATTTATGGTCCTGTCCTTGACGCCGCCGGCGAGAATCGAAAGAGGTGTAATTATGAGCTGTATGAGCTTTATGCAGCTATGAAGATAGTGCAGCAAATATAAACCTAAAGGCCTTGGTGGCAAGGTCATGTTGTGCGAATGGACGAAGACGCTCCGGGCAAGAAAGTATTTCATTCAATACTGCAGTTTGAAAGCAGGGGAAGGGGGAGACCTCCACTGAGTAGGTCGAGGCAGGTGGACTCCCAATTGGAGTCAGCTATCGCGAAATAGGAGCTTAAGATGAGGTGGTGAGCAACAACGTGGTAACGAAAACGTTAACAGGGCTTGAGTTGCTTTTAACGAAGGCGAGGGTTGACAAAAGTCTTTGAACGTAAAGATCGTGGAAAGAAATTGCTGATTTGATGAGGATATATAACTGGGAAATTAGAAGAGCAAAGAAAGGTCCATGGAAAAACAGCTGTGCAGACGTTGAATGCTATAGCAAATCAGCAAGATCAAGCTACTATCTAGAAGCGATAGGGAATAATAGAGAAGAATAATTTAGAATAGACGCGAAAAGGTAAGACATCCTTGGGGACGTCCATTTTCTTTTGCTAAATAATACGAGAAAGTCGGCATACAGTGTTTGCATGCCGGAGCAGGTAATAATAGAGTTTAAATCGGCGAGTTCAGATTAAATATTGCCGGCTATGATGCAACTGTCCGGGGGAATGATCATTGAATAGCTAAAGATAATCTTTTAAAGGTGCATAAGATTGAATCATGTGCCACACTCTTGGAGAATGATTCGCGTTCCTACCTAAGGCAGCAAAAAGAAGTCATTTGTAACAGAGAGAGTACAGGCCCATTCGACTAACATCTTTCCCCCAGCGGGTTAGTGGGGTTAGAATATACCCACGGTAGGTATGCCTGTCGTAAGAGGCGACTAGTTTCACATATGTGCAGCAGGAAAGAATGCTGGACTGCAGTGAGCAAAATGGCATTTATAGTAATGACACGCCTGATGGATGTTGAGAGGGAGCGCAGAGAAATGCGCATGCGAAGCAGTGGTGATAAATGGACACTCAGAGCAAATAGCGGGAACCTGGACGCAGGGACAACAGTAGGCTCTTAAAAAAATGAGAAATATGGAACGCCACCCTGAAGTAATGCGAAAGTGGTGCCGGGGTGGGCGACGGTTCCAGAACGGGGCTGTTTTTTAGTCTACGGACACACGGTTGCTGCGACGGCAGCAATTATGGTGCATTAGGCATTTTCAGCCTCCCCGCACAGAGGCGACTAAAATACCGGATTCAAGGGGTGTGTGAAGCGCAGCCCTTTCAGGTTGCCAGCGCAATACATAGCTTCTCCAAACCCAATTGTCAACCTCACCTATCCGTGGCGAATCCTGTTTCATTAACAGCCAAGGCTCTGGCGACCCCGAACTCCTCATGGATCTAGGGAGTGGGAGGGCGGGATGGCCTAGAAGGTCGCATGTGGTCATAACAAATCGTTCCCGAGATGGTCTGGCTCGATAACACTCCCCAAGGCCTTCGGGCAGTGTCCTTATCGCTACAACAACAACAACAACAACAAATATATTTGCTGCTTAAAAGAAGAAGAAGCAGGCGATAGACGAAGTCCTTCACTCAAGGTGCCCCTACAGGGTATTAGTATTGATCCCAACTAGCCCCTGATGGATATAGTTGGGACCATTTGGACTACGATAAGTGTAGTAGTGATGCTCGAGAGAAAAGTTCTTCGAAAGATAATGATTAGCTGTACGAGCCTAACGCAGACAATAACAAAGTTTAGTGAATTAAAACACAGCGGCTACGATGGCTAAGTCATGTTGTCTGAATGAAAGATGATGCTCTGGTCAAAAAGGTGTTCTTATTGGAATCCGGTTATGGGAGCAGAGGAAAAGGGCGGCCCCACTCCGCTGGAAGGACCAGGTGGAAAACGATTTTAATTCCCTTGGAGTTACCATTGGCACCAGTGGCACAGCGAAGAATCGACTGGCGCGTCTTGTTCTTGGCCATAACCGTTTAAACGGTTAATCATCAATAAAGGAAGTTGGTTACATTGTCAAATTATTATATGTGAACTCCTAATCGAGCTGCAAATTCAATATAACCTAACACATCCTACCATCAAAAATTCTTCGATACTCACTTTTGCAGTTTTACTTTCTAAGCGACTTGCAGACATTTTGTGAAGCGAGTAAATGAGACCAAAATATACAAACATATATACATACATATTTCACACACATAAATTTATTCCATACATTTGAATGTGTGTACGAGATTCGCTCAAGGTCATCACGATTGCAAATGCAATAAAATACCGCATTGTACAAACAACATTGTAACAAAAATTTAGCAACACAAAAGTTATAGTCACTTAATAAACGTACAAAGCATAATGCTTGAGAAATGAAAACAACAACAAGCGGAGAGTCTGTAACCAGCACCCGAAACGTTAGCCATTCAGCACTGGGCTAACGGCAAAGTGGCCTTGTCGTGGAACACCAAATGACTTTGGCAGATCTCAAGTTAGTCTCAGCTGAAGCGGTGTGGTAAGCGACACGCAAAGCCGATTGCGCAATGTAAATAATCAAAATGAATTTGAAGGCTGATTGAGTGGTGAGGTTGAAAGTGGGCTTGTGGAAAGTGAGATCAATTGCATTGCATTTCACTCAGCAGGCCATATTATTTGGAATAGACGTTTCTGTAACCGGCACCGAACTCGTTTTAGTGACCACGAACAATTCCCCTATTTCGTTTGCAGGTCTTACGACCTTAGACTTACAAGGTTACACATATCACTAAGTAGAGAAAACTGTAAGCTCATGATGAATATTTGAGGGGACGCTGTCTTCTGGCATCACATGCTTTTAATCAGGCCTTGTCAGTGATAGCAGACGTAGGGAGTGCGAGTTGCAAAGAAAAACGATCGAACACATACTGTGCTACGACGTACGGCTAAGACTCCAGCTATTAGGCTGGACAAAGCTATCAAATCTAGAAGCAAGTAAAATAAGTCCTAGAAAGCTTCAAGTATTTGCCAAGAGGACGACGTTATTGCATAACTTTTGTCCTGGTTTTGACAGGGGTTTCCAGTTAGGTCGTTGAGCATACTTCCGGTGGACTCATTCAGTCTATAAGGTCCTAATGGACCGGCCAGTTAATCCTCATCGAAAAGTCTGCGATATCTGACAAAACAAATGAGGTTTTGCTTAAGGCAACTCCTCGATAGAGGAAGAAAAATGGGTATTTCCGTAAACAAGGACAAGAAGACAAGTATCATCAAGCGACAGAGATTCCTTTCTTGATTAACAATGATCATGAGCTCCAGAGGTGCTGAGACGTAAAGAGGTGACTCAGGCCTTGCGAGATGATCAATCATCTCATTAACCTATATAAGGTAATGTCCCGCCACTTAAATTAGAGAAACGCTACGTAAATACGCAATTTCGTTTTCCAATTTTTTTAGACTGCAGTAGTCCGTCTTGAGGTATTTATTGTTGACCCGAATGTCAGAAGAGCCTTTTGGCTATAAGAGAAGAACAGCTTTTTTGTTACATGTACTATTTGAATCTAGTAATGCTTTATATGACTTCTGGATAACAAAGATCTCGGATTTAAAAATCACCGTAGCCGAAGCCTTTGGATACTCTGGGATGCCTGTTCTTTTATAAAGAGATCGAGCGGCGGCGATCTACATTTCGCGTTCAGATCTTCTATATGGCATGATCGAATCGCCTATCTAATCGCAAATCAGTCAGCATATGCAAGAAACCTGATCGCGAAAATCTCGAAGACGAATTGTAGCGGGCAGAAATCGGCTCTTATTAACAATCGGAAAAATAGTTACATCAAAGGTTAAGAGGTTGCCAGCGCAAACTATTCTCCAACATAATTGTCAACTTCACCTATGCGTGGCTGTTTTATTAGCAGGCGATGCTCCGGCGACCACAACTTCCTCACGGAAGGAGGGTGGCTGGATGGCCAAGAAGGTTGAGCGTGTTTATATCAAATCGTTTCGGAGTTTGTCGGGCTGGTATCTTAATTGGGCTATTTTCCGAAACTTTCGGGATCAACATCGATAAAGCTGTTTAAAATCTTCGGGTCGTCTCCTCAGCCCTAAAAGAGGAAGAAGACAACGTATTTATTATCGCTGCAGGCGGAGGCATCAGCGTCTAATATTTTTATTATTCAAAAAGCGAGCCGCAAATAACTTTTGAATCCTCAAAGTATAGGCTGGGTGAATACGTCATTTGATGAAGCAGATTATAGCTTTTCACATAACCGCTTGAAGGCCTTCTACTCTAATGCGGCAAATATCAAGCTTCAATCGTGTTGATCATCTCTATCATGACTTTGTTTAAAAGTTAGAGGTCCGATGCCTGCGTATTTGACAATCCTCATAATATCATTAAAAGCTAGCTTAGCTTGCCAGCATATACAGAATGACATACTCATACATACATACGTATATAGGTACATAAAACATATGTGGGTTTTACATAGAGAGGTTGATAGATCAGCTTTGGAGACTAATCGCTAAAAGATACAAATTGGATACATGCTACCGCCCACACGGAACATTGTGTTACACTACGCACAAGAGCTTAATTAAATATACCGAAAGGAAAATACATACATATATTCGTTTCAATGGATTCCACTAATTAATGGCAGATACTAAGGTTAAGTTAATCTGGGCCGACCAACAAAGATCACATATAGTGTGAGTTCGGTGACATCACCCCTACTGCAGTGACATAACCCTTTTCAGCTTCTGAGGAACTGTCTGACGTCAAGTTCAAAATCAACTTCTAGCTCAGAAAGTTTTCCTCGGCGCTCCACATCTGCAGGCGCTTGCAGGCGGCCTCTTGTAAGGAAGCAAACCTCCGGATGATTTAATTAGTTATTGGTGCAGATGCTTAGTCCTATAACAAAATCTGGGGTTTTAGATTTTATCCTACTTATTAATTTAAGTATAAACATTTCGGCAAAGAGAAAACAAGTTCTAGATATAACGCTGTACTTGGCCGTTTATCGGGTCTTATCAAAAATTAGCATGTATATGACCAGGACTCCTAATCCGATCACAGATATATAAGTTCTGGGTGCGTATTGCCAAAGTACTACTGCCTGCTGACTGAAACAGGAAGATTAATTCACCGATTGTACACGCTTCTCACGGTAGGTGTCACTTACCATTAAGAACTGATAAGGCGAACATGTATTCAGAAAACAAGTCAGCTTCACTGTTGATCACAGAGTCTTGTAACTCTGCATTTAGCGTCCCCTTGCCTGTTTCTTGGCCGAAAAAAAGCCGAAACCACCATGGTGGAGCTCAGAGATTTCCCCTCACAACACAAAACTCTTTAATCAAGAGAAACTTATCGGATCCTAGCCCAGAAGGCCAGCAAGGACTCTTGGAAAAACCTTTGCAAGATTCGGGAGCCAACAAGCTATGTAAGTCCTTTCAAAACACCAAACCGCACAGAGTTACATAGAAAAAGCCCTGTGTCGTATGGACGTCATCCAGCGCCGAAATGTTGGCGTTTATCGGACACGCACTTTGCTGGCTGAACCAAGGAACCACCAGCAGCCGACAACCCTTCGGTCAAAATACCACTCTTTTGGATATTAATCGCCCCTCACAAGATCGATTGGGCCACCAAATCATTCGACCCTTTCAGATCAACAAGTGGCAATTGAAATTCTATGTACGATGCTTCGGAAATCTATAATGCCTTTCTAAGGCTCTACCACAATTCTGGGAACCATCCCGTAAAACTTCCATCTACTAGATTTTACTACTCTGACCAGTGCTATCTCTATCAGAATCCTAGACCGACACGATTGAGATGATATATCCTCTCCATGCCCAGAATCCATAGCACTTTTTACGGATGGCTCCAAACTTAATGGTAATGTGTGCAATGGTATCTACAGAACGAACTAGTTCAGTTAATTCACATGGCTCCTCGTCTTGACACGTGGTGACACTTTCTCATGTCCAACTAGAACCCACTGTGAGGTGTTCCGACAAATTTAGCCTCGCATAAATGACAGCCGAAACAGGCTCCTTTTCAATCTCAATCGTCTCTCCTGAGGTCCATTAATCGGAAGATTAACGGGACTCTGTCTAATGGGAGTACACGATGAAAGCATGGAAACCACAACCAATACTTCTTTCGAATCTGTGGGGATAACGAAGAGATAGAAAGTGCTGACCTTTCATCTGCAGATGCCCGACTTCAGCTAGAACACGCATGTAATGTCTGAACAAGCACTTCATCAGCTGTTAAGCGGCGCTTGGTTCAGCTGAAATTGAAAGCAACTTGCGTCACATTAGACGTACAAATTGGTTCAACTTTTTACATATATAAAGTAGGAAGGGCATTAGCTCATTCAGTGATATCACAATGGGCCACCTGGGCTAAGTGTGCCTCACGGCCTTGCTAGCGGGGACAACCAACACAACCTAATCTAAGCGTCCTTGCAACTCTCCACGGGTCTGAAACGCGTAGTTCCAAGTTGTATATTAGACAGCGTTTACTTTGGCCTCATTCGCATTTTGCTTAACCTTAAGGAATTTCACTGAAGTAATTGATTAAACAACAGTTTCTGGTAGAATGGTCAGTTCGGGTTTAAAAAACAACTAGTGAAAACTGCTATTTATAACTCTGGT